>JAQZBX010069094.1:0-15629 GCA_029593785.1 Cabassous unicinctus | reverse complement strand
GTGTTAGGGATAGGTTTAGGGTTAGCGTTACGGCTATATTTAGGTTTAGGGTTAGGTTTAGAGCTAAGTTTAGGGTAAGGATTAGGGTTAGGAAAAGGTTTATGGTTAGGGCTATGGGTAGGTTTAGGGTTAGGGTTAGGGTTAGGGTTAAATTTAGGGCTAGCTTAGGGGTTAGGTTTAGGTTTAGGGCTAGGGTTAGCATTAGGTTTAGGTTTAGGTGTAGGATTAGGGTTAGGGTTAGGGATAGGGTTATGGTTAAAGTTAGGGTTAGGGCTAGCTTAAGGGTTATGGTTAGGGCTAGGTTTAGGGTTAGGGCTAGGGTTATGGCTACGACTATGTTTAGGGCTAGGTATAAGGGTAGGGTTAGTGAGAGTGTTAGGCTAGGTTTAGTGTTATGGTAAGGGTAAGTGTTAGGTTTAGGTTTAGGGATAGGGTTAAGGCTATGGTCATGGTTAGGGCTAGGGTTAAAGTAATGTTTAGGGTTAGGGTTTGGCAAGTATTATGGTTGGGATTAGGGCTAGGCTTAGAGCTAGAGTTAGGGTTAGGTTTAGGGTTAGAGCTAGGGTTAGGGTTAGGTTTAGGGCTAGGTTTAATTTTAGTGTTAGGTTTAGGGTTAGGGTTAATGTTAGTTTTAGATTTAGGGTTAAGGGTAGGTTTAGGGTTAGGGTTAGGTTTAAGGGTAGTGTTAGGGTAAGGTTTAGGGTTAGGGTTATGGTTAAGGTTAGGTTTAGGCTTAGGGTTTGTGCTAAGATTAGGGTTAGTGTTAGGGTTAGGTTTAGGTTTAGGACTGGGTTAGTGTTAGGGTTAGGGATAGGTTTAGGGCTAGGGATAGGGTTAGGTTTAGGGTTAGTGTTAGGGATAGGTTTAGGGGTAGTTCTAGTGTTATGTTTAGGGTTAGGTTTAGGGCTTGGTTTAGGGATAGGTTTAGGGTTATGTTTAGGGTTTGTTTTAGGGTTAAGGTTAGGGTTAGATTTAGGGGTAGTTTTAGGGTTAGGGTTAGGGCTAGTTTTAGGGTTAGGTTTTTGTTTAGGGTTAGGGTTAGGCTAAGGTTATGGTTAAAGTTAGGTTTAGGGTTAGGTTTAGGACTACGGCTAGGGTTTGTTTTAGGTTTAGGTTTAGGCCTAGGGTTAAGGTTAAGTTTAATTTTAGGTTTAGCGCTAGGGCTAGGACAAGGGATAGTGTTTGGTTTAGGGTTAGGTTAAGGGCTAGGGTTAGAGCTGGAGTTAGGTTTAGGTTTAGGGTTAGAGCTAAAGTTAGGGTTAGGGTTAGGGTTAGGGCTAGGATTAGGCTTAGGTTTAGGTTGAAGTATAGGGCTGGTTTAGTGTTAGGTTAGGGTTAGGTTTAGGTGTAGTGTTAGCATTAGGTTTAAGGCGAGGGTTAGTGTTAGGTTTTGGGTTAGGGGTAGGTTTAGGTTTAGGGTTAGGTTTAGGGCTAAGTTTAGGGTTAGGATTAGGGTTAGGGTTATGTTTAGGAATAGTGCTATGGTTAGGGTTAGGTATAGGTTTAGGGTTAGGTTTAGTTGTAGGGTTAGGTTTAGGGTTAAGACTAGGTTTGGGGTTAGGGTTAGGGTTAGGTTTAGGTTTAGGGTTATGGTTAGGTAAGGGCTAGGGTTACGGTTAGTGTTAAGGTTAGTGTTAGGGCTAGGGTTAGGATAAGGGTTAGGGTTAGGGTTAGCATTTGGTTTAGGGTTAGGTTTCGTGTTAGAGTTAGGGTTAGGGGTAGGGTTAGGTTTAGGGTTAGTGTTAGGGTTATGGTTAGAGTTAGGCCTCGGTTTAGGTTATGCGTTAGGTTTAGGTTTAGAGCCAGGGATAGGATAGGGTTAGATTTACAGCTAGGGTAATGGTTAGGATTCGGTTTAGAGCTAGGGGTAGTGTTAGTGTTAGAGTTCGAGCTAGGTTAAGGTCAGGGTTAGCGTTAGAGTTAGAGTTAGGTTTAGGGTTAGGGCTAGGTTCAGGGTTAGGGCTTGTGTTAGAGATAGGGTTATGCTTAGGGTTGGGTTTAGGTCTAAGGTTAGGGTTAGGGTTAGTGTTATATTTAGGGTTAGGGCTAGGGATAGGGTTATGGTTACGATTATGTTTAGGGGTAGGGTTAGGTGTAGGGTTAAGGTGAGGGTTAGATTTAGGTTTAGGGTTAGGTTTAGGGTTAGGGTTATGGTTAGGGATAGGGTTAGGTTTAGTGTTAGGTTTAGGGCTAAGGTTAGGGTTAGGATTAGGGTTAGGTTTAGGGTTTGGGTTATGGCTAGGTTTATGTTTAGGGTTAGGGCTCGGGTTAGGGCTAGCTTTAGGGTTTGGGTTAAGGTTATGTCTATGGTTAGGTTTAGGGTTAGGGTTAGGGCTAGGGTTATGGTTATGGGTAGGGTTAGTGTTGGGTTTAGTGTTAGTGCTAGGGTTAGGGTTAGGGTTAACATGAGAGGTAGCTTAAGTGTTAGGGTTAGGATTAGTGTTAGGGTTAAGGATAGTGTTATGGATAGGGTTAGGTTAGGGTTAGTTTTAGGGTTAGCATTAGGTTTAGGGTTAGGGTTAGGGCTAGGTTTAGGATTAGGTTTAGCATTATGGCTGTGGTTAGTTTTAGGGCTAGGTTTTGGGTTAGGGTTATGGTTAGGTGTAGGGTTAGGGTTAGGGTTAGGTATAGGGTTATGCTTAGGATTAGTGTTAGGTCTATGGCTATGATTTGGGCTCGGGTTTAGGGTAGGGTTAATGATAGGGTTAGGCTAGGTTTAGTGTTATGGTTATGGTAGGGTTAGGGTTAGGGTTTGGGTTAAGTCTAAGGTTGTGGTTAGTGTTAGTGTTAGAGTTAGGTTTAGTGTTAGGGTTATGTCTAGGCTTATGGTTAGGGTTAGGGATAGGGTTAGACTTAGAGTTAGGGTTAGGTTTAGGGTTAGAGCTAGGGTTATGTTTAGTGTTAGGGCTAGGGTAAGGCTTTGGGTTAGGGCTAGTGTTAGTTTTATTTTATATTTTAAATATTTTTCAAGATTAATTTATTTATTTATTATCACCCCCTTGCTGCTTCTGCTTGGTGTGTCCATTCAGTGTGTGTCTTCCTCGTGTCTGCTTACTACCCCTTGCTTGAGTTCTTGCTGTAACAGCCACTCGTGCAACGCAGGCCTGCCTGCCCTCACAAGGAGGCCCAGGATTGCGTACCTGGGCCCTCACACATGGTAAATGGGGGCTCTAGCAGTTGAGCCTCACCTGCCTCCTGTTGTGAGGGCTTACTGCATCAACCCTCTAGGCTACATGGCCAGCCTGCCCTCACTAGGAGGCCCAGGGAATTGAACCAGGGGCCTCCCATATGGTAAATGGGGACTCTATCGACTGAGCCACTCCTGCTTCCTAGTGTAAGTTTTAGATTAAGGGAGAGGGGTAGGTTTAGGGTTAGGGTTAGGGCTAGGGATAGAGTTAGGATTACGGTTAGGGTTAGGGTTATGGTTATGTTTAGGGTTAGGGTTAGGGTTAGTTCTAAGGTGAGGGTTAGGGTTAGGGTTAGGTTTAAGTCTAGGGTTATAATTAGTGTTAGGGTTAGGGTTACAGATAGGGTAGGGCTAGGGCTAGGGTTAGGGTTAGGGTTAGGTTAAGGGCTCGGTTTAAAGCTGGAGTTAAGGTTAGGTTGAGGGTTATAGCTAGTGTTTGGGTTAGGGTTAGGGTTAGGGCAAGGATTACACTTAGGATAAGGTTTAGGTTTAGGGCTAGGGTTAGGTTTAGTGTCAGTTTTAAGGCTATGTTTAGTGTTAGGGTTATGGTTAGGGTTAGAGATAGGTTTAGGGTAAGGATTAATGTTAGGGTGATGGTTTGGGCTAGGGTTTAGGTTAGGGCTACGGTTTTGCTAAAGTTTAGGGCTAGTGTTAGGGTTAGGTTTAGGTTTAGTGTAAGGGTGATTGCTAAATGTAGGGTTCGGTTTATGGTTAGGGTTAGGGTTAGAACTAAGTTTAGGTTTAGGGTTAGGTTTAGGGTTATTGCTAGTGTTCGTGTTAGTGTTAATGTTAGGGTTAGGGTTAAGTGTAGGGTTAGGGTTAGGATTAAGGCTAGGTTTAGGGTAAGGGTTAGGTTTAGGGATAGGTCTAGCTTTAGGCTTAGCATAAGGGTTAGTGCTAGAGTTAGAGTTAGTTTTATGGTTAGTGTTAGGGTTATGTTTAGGGTTAGTGTTAGGGTTAGGGCTATGGTTGGGCTTGGTTAAGTTTAAGGTTAGGTTTAGGGTAAGTTGTAGGGTTAGGTTTAGGGCTAATCTCAGGGTTAGGTTTAGGGTTATGGTTAGTGGAAAGGCTAAGTTAGTGTTAGGGTTGGGATTAGGATTATGTTTAAGGTTCAGATTTGGTTTAGGTTAGGGTTAGGGTTAGATTTAGGGTTGGGGTAGTGATAGGGTTATGGTTAGGGCGAGTGTTAGGTTTATGTTTAGGGTTATCGCTTGGCTTAGGACTAGGATGAGGGCTAGGGCTAGGGCTAGGGCTTGGGTTAGGGTTAGGGATGTGGTTAGGGTTAGGGCTGGGTTTGGGTTAGAGCTAGTGTTATGGTTAGGGTTAAGTTTAGGTTTAGGGATAAGGTTAGGGTTTGTGTTAGGGTTTGGGTTAGGGCTAGGCCTAGGGTTAGGGTTAGGGCTAGGATTTGGGTTATGGTTAGTGTTAGGGTTAGGGTTAGGTTTAGGGCTAGGGCTAGCGCTAGGTATTGGGTAATGGTTAGGTTTAGGTTTAGGGTTATGGTTAGGTTAAGTGTTAGAGTTAGGTCTAGGTTTAGGGTTAGGGTTATGTTTATGGTTAGGGCTCGGGTTAGGGTTATGATTAGGGTTAGGGTGATGGTTTGGGCTAGAGTTAGTGTTAGGGCTAGGGTTATTGTAAAGGTTAGGTGTAGTGTTAGGGTTATGGTTAGGTTTAGGGTAAGGGTTATTGCTAAGTTTAGAGTTCGGTTTAGGGTTAGGTTAAGGTTTAGAGCTAAGTTTAGGGTTAGGGTTAGTGTTAGGGTTAGGGTTATTACTAGTGTTAGTGTTAGTGTTAGGGTTAGGGTGAAGTGTGGGGTTAGGGTAATGGTTATGGCTAGGTTTAGGGTGATGGTTAGGTTTAGGGTTAGGGCTAGCTATAGGGTTAGCATAAGGGTTAGGGCTAGGGGTAGAGTTAGGTTTAGGGCTAGTGTTAGGGTTATGTTTAGGGTTAGTGTTAGGGTTACGCTATGGTTGGGCTTGGTTATGTTTACGGTGAGGTTTAGGGTAAGGTGTTGGGTTATGTTTAGGGCTAATCTTAGGGTTAGGGTTATGGTTATGATTAGGGTAAAGGCTAGGTAAGGGTTAGGGTTGGGGTGAGGGTTAGGGTTAGGGTTAGGTTTTGGTTTAGGTTTTGGGTTAGGGTTAGATTTAGGGCTAGGGGTTGTGTTAGGGTTAGGGTTAGGGCTAGTGTTAGGTTTACGTTTAGGTTTAGTGTTTGGCTTAGGACTAGGATGAGGGCTAAGGTTAGAGCTAGGGCTTGGGTTAGGGTTAGGAATATGGTTAGGGTTAGGGCTGGGTTTGGGTTAGAGCTAGTGTTATGGTTAGGGTTAAGTTTAGGATTAGGGTTAGGGCTAAGGTTAGGGTTTGCGTTAGGGTTAGGGTTAGGGCTAGGCCTAGGGTTAGGGACAGGTTTAGGTTTAGTGTTAGGGCTAGGTTTTGGGTTATGGTTACGTTTAGGTTTAGGGTTAGGGTTAGGTTTAGGGCTAGGGCTAGCACTATGGATAGGGTAATTGTTAGGTTTAAGTTTAGGGCTATGGTTAGGTTAAGTGTTAGAGTTAGGTCTAGGTTTAGGTTTAGGGTTATGGTTATGGTTAGGGCTTGGTTAGGGTTAGGATTAGGGTTAGGGTTATGGCTAGGGCTAGGGTTAGTGTTAGGGCTAGGGTTATGGTAAGGGTTAGGTGTAGTGTTAGGGTTATGGTTAGGTTTAGGGTAAGTGTTAGTGCTAATTTTAGGGTTCAGTTTAGGGTTAGGTTTAGGTTTAGAGCTAAGTTTAGGGTTAGGGTTAGTGTAAGGTTTAGGTTTCTTTCTAGGGTTAATGTTATGGTTATGGTTAGAGTTAGGGTTAGGTGTAAAGTTAGGTTGAGGTTTAGGGTTAGGTTTAGGGTTAGCATTAAGTTTATATGTAGGGTTAGTGTTAGGGTTAGGGTTAAGTTTAGGGCTAGGCATAGGGTTAGGGTTAGAGCTAGTTTTAGGTTTAGTGTTAGGGATAGGATTAGGATTAGTATTAGGGATAGGTGTAGGGTTAAATTTAGGGCTAAGGTTATGGTTAGGGTTAGGGTAAAGGCTAGGGTTAGGGTTAGGGATGGGGTTAGGGTTAGGGTTAGGTTTAGGTTTTGGGTTAGAGTTAGATTAAGGGTAAGGTTTAGGACTAGTGTTAGGTTTAGGGCTAGTGTTAGGGTTAGGGTTAGGTTTAGGTTTATGTTTAGGAATAATGTTAGCGTTAGGTTTAGGGTTAAGTTTAGGGTTAGGGTAAGGGTTAGGGCTGGGTTAGGGTTATGGTTAGGTTTAGGGTAAGGTTTCGGATTAGGGTTAGTGTTTGGGTTTGGGTTAGTGTTAGGTGTAGGGTTACTGTTAGGTTCAGGGTTAGGCCAAGGATTAGGGTTAGGGTTAGGATAAGGGCTAAGTTTAGACCTAGTGTTAGGGTTTGTGCTTGTGTTAGGGTTAGGTTTAGGTTTAGGGCTAGGCTTAGGGTTAGGGTTAGAGCTAGTTTTAGGGTTAGGGTTAGGGAAAGGGTTAGGGCTAGGCTTAGTGTTAGGGTTAGAGCTAGTTTTAGGTTTAGGGTTAGGGAAAGAGTTAGGGCTAGGTTTAGGTTTAGGTTTAGGGTAGGGTTAGGATTCGGATTAGGGTTAGGTTTAGGATTAGGTTTAGTGTTAATGATACGTTTGGGTTTGGGTTAGGTTTAGTGTTAGGGATAGGGTTAGGGTTAGGTTTAGGTCTAAGGTTAGCGTTTGGTTTAGTGTCAGTGTTAGGGATAGGGTAAGATTTACGGCAATGGTTAGTGTTAGTGTTATGTTTAGGGGTAGCTTAATGATTCGGATTAGGGTTAGGGTTAGGGTTAGAGTTAGTGCTAGGGTTAGGGTTAACGTTTGGGTTATGGTAAGGTTTATGTCTGGGTTGAGTTTAGGGTTATCGCCAGGGTTATGTTTAGGGTTAAGTTAGAGTTAGGTTTAGGGTTATGGATAGGGTTAGGGTTAGGGTTATGGTTAGGGTTAGGGTTAGCATTAGGGCTAACTTTAGTGTTAGGTTTAGTGTTAGGGTTAGAGTTATAGTTAGGGTTTGGGGTATGGTTAGGGTTAGGGTTAGGAATAGGCTGGGTTAGGGTTAGTGTTTGGTTTAGGGTTAGGACTTGGGTTAGGGATAGGATCAGAACTAGAGTTTGGATTAAGGTTAGGGAGAGGGCTAGGTTAAGGGTTAGGTTTACGGTTATGGTTAGGGTTATGGTCACGGTTAGGGTTAGGTTTAGGTTTAGGGTTAGTTTTAGGTATAGGGCTAGGGTTAGGTTTAGGGTTATGGTTAGGTGTAGTTTAAGGGTTAGGGATAGCATTACGGATAGGGATATGTTTAGGGCTACGGTTAGGATTAGGGTTAGTTTTAGGCCTAGGGTTAGGGATAGGGTTAGCTTTAGGGTTAGGGCTAGGTTTTGTGTTAGGGTTATGGTTATGGTAAGTGTTAGGGCTAGGTTTAGGATTAGGGTTACGTTTAAGGCTATGGTTAGGGTCAGTATTAGGGTTACGATTAGGGTTAGGGTTAGGGTTTGGGTTAAAGTTAGGATTGGGTTTAGGACTAAGGTTAGGTTTTAGGTTTAGGTTTAGGGTTTGGTTTACTGTTAGGGTTAGGGCTTGGGTTAGGTGTAGGGTTAGGGCTAGGTTTCGGTTTAGGATTAGCATTAGGTTCACGGTTAGTGTTAGCATTAGATTTTGGGTTATGCTAAGTGCTAGGGTAAGTTTTAGGTTTAGTGCTAGGTTTAGCGCTAGAGCAAGTGCTAGGGCTAGGGCAAGGGTTTGGGTTAGGGTTAGGGCTAGTGTTAGGGATGTGGTTAGGTTTAGGGTTAGGGTTAGGGCTAAGGTTAGGGTTAGGTTTAGGATTACAGTGAGGGTAAGTGTTAGGGCTAGTGCTAGGCCTAGCGATAGGGTTAGAGTTAGGATTAAGGTTAAGGTTATGTGTAGGGTTAGGACTAGTTTTATGGTGAGTGTTATTTTAAGGGTTAGGGTTAGGCCTAGGGTTACACTTAGTTTTAGGGTTATGGTTAGGCCTAGGGCTAGGGATAGGGATAGGGTTATGGTTACGGCTACTAAAGTTTTAGGGTAAGGTTTAGCACTAGGTTTAGTGTTAGGGCTAGGGTTAGGGCTATCTTTAGGGTTTTGGTTAGGCTTAGGTCTAGGGTTAGGGTTAGGTTTAGCTCTAGGGTTATGGTTATTGTTAGGGTTAGTGTTAGGTTTAGTGTTAGGGCTAGGTTTAGGTTTCGGGTTAGCATTAGGGTTAGTGTTTAGGCTAGCTTTAGGGTTAGGGTTAGGATTAGGGATAGGGTTATGGATAGGGTTAGGGTTAGGTTTAGGTTAAAAGCTAGGGATAGGGTTAGGTTTGGGAATAGGTTTGGGTTAGGGATAGGATTTGGTTTACGGTTACGGTTAGGGTTGGGTTAGTGTTAGAGTTAGGGTTAGGGTTCGGGTTAGGCTTAGGGTTTGATTTATTGTAAGGGTTAAAGTTAGGACGAGGGTTAGGGTTAGCGATGGTGTTAGGGTTAGGCTTAAAGCTAGGGTTATGGTTAGGGTTAGGGTTAGTGTTAGGTTTAGTGTTAGGGCTAGGGTTAGATTAAGGTTTAGATTTAGTGTTAGTGTGAAGGATAGCTATAGGGTTAGGTTTAGGATTAGGTTAGGGTTATGGAAAAGTTTTGGGGTAGGTTTATGTTTGTGGTTAAGGCTAGAGATAGGGCTAGCTTATAGTTTGGGTAAGGGTTAGGTCTAGGGTTTGTGTTAGGGTTAAAGCTAGGGTTATGGTAAGGGTTGGGGTTAGTGTTAGTTTTAGTGTTGGGCCTAGGGTTAGGTTTAGGGTTCGGTTGAGGTTTAGGGTTTGGGTTTGGCTTAGGGTTATGGTTATGCTTATATTTAGGTTTTGGTTTAGGTGTAGGGTTAGGTTTAGGGTTAGGGTTAGGGTTAGCATTAGGGCTTGATTTAGGTTTATGGCTAGTGTAAGGATTAGTGATAGGATTATGTTTAGGGTTTTGGCGAAGTTTAGGGTTAGGATTAGGGTTAGGGGTAGGGTTAAGGCTAGGTTTAGGGTTACGGTTAGGAATAGGTTTAGCATAACTTTAGTTGTAGGGTTAGGGATAGGGTTAGAGATAGGTTTAGTGTTAGGGTTAGGGCTAGCTTTAGAGTTAGGGTTAGTGTTAGGGCTAGTGTTAGGTTTATGGATAGGGCTTCAGTCATGGTTAGGTTTATGGTTAGGTCAAGAGTGAGGGATAGGTTTAAGGTTAGTGTTATCGCTAGGGTTAGGGTTAGGTCCAGCTTTAGGTTTACGGTTAGGTTTAGGGCTAGGTTTAGAGTTAGGGTTAAGGCTAAGGCTAGGGTTAGGGTTAGGATTAGGGTTAGGGCTAGGGCTAGGACTAGAGTTAGGTTCAGGGATAGGGTTAGGTTTATGCCTAGGGTTTGTTTTATGGCTAGCGTTAGGGTGAGCGTTAGGTTAAGGGTTAGATTTAGGGGAGGCTTGGGTTAGGTTTAGTGTTAGGGTTAGAGTTAGGTTTAGGGTAAGGGTTAGGCCTAGGTTTAGGGTTAGGGTTAGGGCTAGGTTTAGGGTTATGGTTATGGTTAGGGTTAGGGTTAGGGTTGAGGTTAGGGCTAGGGTTAGGGTTAGGGCTCAATTATGGTAAGGGTTAGGGCTAGTGTTAGGGTAAGCGTTAGGTTTAGGGTAAGGTTTAGTGCAAAGGTTAGGGTTAGGGTTAGGGTTAGGATTAGGGTTTTGGTTAGGGTTATGTTTTAGAGATAGTTTTAGGGATATTACTAGGGTTAGTTTAAGAGTTAGGGCTAGGGTTATGTTTAGAGTTAGGGTTAGGTTTAGGGCTAGGTTTAGGGATAGGGCTAGGTTTAGGTTTAGGTTTAGGACTACTGTTAGGGTTAGGGTTAGGTTTAAGGTTAGGGTTAATTTTAGGGTAAGGATTAGGGCTAGGGTTAGGGCTAGGGCTAGGGATAGGTTTAGTGTTAAAGTTAGGTTTTATGTTAGGGTTAGGGCTAGGTTAAGGCTTGACTAGGGCTAGGGTTATGGTTAGGGGTAGGGTTAGGGTTACGGTTAAGTTAAGGGTTAGCGTTAGGTTTAGGATTAGTTTTAGGTTAAAGGTTAGGGCTAGCTTTAGGGTTAGGGTAAGCGTTAGGGCTAGTGTTAAGGTTAAGGATAGGCAAGGTTTAGGGTTAGGTTTTGGTGTAAGTGTAGGGTTAGGGCTAGGTTTAGGGTTAGGGTAAGTGTTAGGGCTGCCTTTACGGTTAAGGTTAGGTTTAGTTCTAGGTTTAGGGATAGGGATTGGTCAAGAGTTATGGTTAAGTTTAGGATTATGTTTAGGGTTAGGGTTAGGGCTCGGGTTAGGGTAAGTGTTAGGGTTAGGTTTAGGGCTATGGTTAGGTTTAGGTTTGGCGTTAGGGATAGCATTAGGACTAGGTTTAGGGTTAGGTCTAATGTTAGGTTTAGGGTTAGAGTTAGGGCTAGGGTTACGTTTAGTGTTAGGAGTACTGTAAGGTTTAGGGTTAGGTTTAGGTTTATGGTTAGGTTTAGAATTAGTGTCGGGGTAGTGTTAGGGATAGGGCTAGGACTAGGGCTGGGCTATGATTGGGGTTAGGTTTAGTGTTATGTTTAAGCATAGGGTTAGGTTTAGGTCTAGAGTTAGGGTTAGTTTTAGGGCTAGTGTTAGGGTTAGGGTTGGGTTTAGGGTTAGGGTTAGGCTTAAGTTTAGGGTTAGGATAAGGGTTAGAGTTAGGGCTAGGTTTAGGGTTTAGGCTCCTTTTAAGATTAGGTTTAGTTGTAGGGTTAGGTTTAGAGTTCTGTCTAGTATTAGGTGCAGGTTTAGGTTTAGGGTTAAGGCTAAGGTTAGGGATAGGGTTAGGGCTAGGGCTAGCTCTAGGTTTTTTGTAGGATTTAAGGTAAGTGCTAGGGTTAGTTTTAGGGTTAGGGCTAGGGATATGATTAAGGTTTGGCTTAGGGTTAGGGTTAGATTTAGTTTTATGTTTAGGGTTACGGTTACGGTTTGGGTTTGGGTTACAGTTAGGGCTAGGTTTAGGGTTAGGGTTAGGGTTAGGGGTAGGGTTAGGGGTACGGTTAGGTTTAGGGTTACAGTTAGGGCTAGGTTTAGGGTTAGGGTTAGGTTTAGGCTTAGGATTAGCGTTAGGGTTAGTGTTAGGGTGGGGGTTAGGTTTAGGTCTAGGGCTGGGGCTAGGTTTAGGGTTAGGGATAGAGTTAGGGTTAGTGCTAATTTTAGGGTAAGGGTTAGGTCTAGGGTTAGGGTTAGGGTTAGGGTTAGGGTTAGGGTTAGGGTTAGTGTACGGTTTTGGTTAGGGCCAGGGTTTGGGTTAGGGTTAGGGTTAGGTGTAGATTTAGCGCTAGGGTTTGGGTTATTGTTAGGGTTAGGGTAAAGTGTATGGTTAGGGTTAGGGTTAGGGTTAGGGTATGGTGTAGGTTTAGGTTTAGGGTTATGGCAAAGGTTATGGTTAGGGTTATGGCTAGGGCTAGGTTTAGGTTTAGGCTAGGATTTAGGGTAAGAGATAGGGTTAAGTTTAGGGTTAGGGCAAGGGTTATGATTAGGGTTTGGTTTAGGATAAGTGTTAGATTTAGGTTTAGGTTTAGGGTTAGGGTTAGTGTAAAATTAGGACTAGGGTTAGGGTTAGGGTTAGGGTTAGGGTTAGGGCTATGGTTAGAATTAGAGATAGGGTTAGGACTTGATTTAGAATAGGTTTAGGGTTAGCGTTAGTGTTAGGGTAAGGTTTAGGTATAGGTTTACATTTAGGGTTAGGTTTAGGGTTAGTTTTAAGTTTAGGGTTTGGATTAGGGCTATGGTTAGGGTTAGTATTAGGGCTAGGGCTTGGGCTAGGGATAGGGTTAGGTTTAGGGTTAGGGTTAGGTTTAGAGTTTGGGTTAGGGCTTTGGTTAGAGCTGGAGTAGGGCTAGTGTTATGGTTAGGCCTTGGGTGAGGGTTAGGATTATGGTTAGGGCTAGTTTTAGGGTTAGAGTTAGGGCTAGGTTTAGTATTAGGGTTAGGTTTAGGGTAAGGGTTAGGGTTAGGATTAGTGATAGGGTTAGGGTTAGGGCTAGCTTTAGTGTTAGGGATAGGGTTAGAGGTAGTGTTAAGTTTAGGGTTAGGGCTAGGTTTAGGGTTCAGGTTACGTTTAAGCGTAGGGTTAGGGCTAGGGTTAGGGTTAGTGTAAAGTTTAAGGCTAGCTTTAGGGTTAGGGTTAGGTTTAAGGCAACATTTAGGGCTTGGTTTTGGGCAAGGGTTAGGATTAGTGTTAGGTTAGGGTTAGGGTGAGGGATAGTGTTAGGGTTAGGTGTAGGCTTAGGCTTTGGGGTAAGGTCATGGTCAGGGTGAGGTTTAGTGTTAGGGTTAGGATAAGGTTTAGGGCTAGGTTTATGGTTATGATTATGGTTAGTGTTAGGGCTAGTGTTAAGGTTAGTGTTAGGGTTATGTTTAGGGTTACGGTGAGGGTTAGGTTTAGGGTTAGAGTTAGGGCTAACGTTAGGGTTAGGGTTAGGGCTAGGTTTAGGGTTAGTGCTAGTGTTAGGGTTCGAGTTAGGTTTAGGGTTAGGGTTATGGCTAAGGTTAGGGCTGGGTTTAGCATTAGGGTTAGAGTTAGTGCTAGGGTTAGGGTTAGGACTAGGGTTAGGTTTATGGGCACGGTTAGCTGTAAGGTTAGAGTTAGGGTTAGGGTAAGTTTAGGGTTAGTGTTATGGTTAGGGCTAGCTTTTAGGTTTGTGTTAGGTTTAGGGCTTGGTTTGGGGTTATGGTTAGGGCTTGTGTTAAGGTTAGGGTTAGGGTTAATGTAAGGTTTCGGGTTAGGGTTAGGCTTATGGTTATGTCTAGGGTGATGGTTAGGGTTAGGTTTAGGGATAGGATTAGGGTTAGGTTTAGGTTAGGGTTAGGGCTAGGTTTAGGGTTCAAGTTAGGGCTAGGTTTAGGGTGAGGGTTAGGTTTATGGTTAGGTTTACACCCAGGGTTAAGTTAGTTTTAGTGTTATAGCTAGGGATATGGTAAGGGTTAGTGTTAATGCTAAGGTTAGTGTTAGAGTTAGGGTTAGAGCTAGGTTTAGGGTTAGGGATAGGGTTTGAGCTAGAGTTGGGGTTAGGTTTCGGGCTAGTTTTAGGGTTAGGGCAATAGTTAAGGTTACGTTTAGTTTAAGGTTGAGAGTTAGGGCTAAGTTTAGCGTTATGGTTAGGGTTAGGGTTAGTGCTAGGGTTAGGACTAGGCTTAGGTTTAGGATTAGCGTCAGTTTTAGAGTTAGGGTGAGGTTTAAGGATAGGGTTAGGGCTAGGGTTAGAGTTAAGGTTAGGGCTAGGACAAGGGCTAGGGCTAGGGCTAGCGCTTTGGTTAGGTTTAGGGTTAGGGTTAGGGTTAGGTTTACGGCTAGGGTTAGGCTTAGGTTTAGGGTTATATTTAGGGTTAATGCTAGGGTTATGGTTAGGGTTATGGTTATGGTTAGGGCTAGGTTTAGGGTTAGGGTTATGGTTAGGGCTAGCATTAGGGTTAGTGTTAGGGCTAGGTTTAGGTCTAGCACTAATGTTAGGGTTATTGTTTGGTTTAGTGTTAGTGTTAGGGCTAAGGTTATGGTGAGGTTTAGCATTAGGGTGGGGTTAGGGTTAGGGTTAGGTTTAGTGTTAGGGAAAGATTTAGGTTTAGGTTTAGGGTCAGGGTTAGGTTTAGGTTTAGGATTAGGATTAGGGTTAGGGTTAGGGTTAGGGTTAGGTGTAGCATTAGAATTAGTGTTAGCGGTAGGGTTAGGGCTATGTCTAGTGCTAGGGCTTCGGCTAAGTCTAGGGTTAGGGTTCGGTTTAGGGTTACAGTTATGGCTAGGTTTAGGTTTAGGACATGTGTTAGATTTAGGGTAATCTTTAGTGTTAGGTTTAGAGTTAGGGTTACAGTTAGTTTTAGGGATAAGGCTAGGTTAAGGGTTAGGACTTATGTTATTGTTAGGGTTAGGGTTAGGGTTAGATTTAGGAATAGGTTTAGGGCTAGGTTTAGGGCTATGACAAAGGCTAGGGATAGGTATAAGGATAGGTTTAGGGTGAGGGTTAGGGTTAGGTTTAGGGTTATAGTTAGGGCTAGGATTAGGGCTGGGTATACGGCTACGGTTAGGGTTAGGGTTAGTTTTAGGTTTAGGTTTTAGGTTATGGTTAGGGCTAGGGTGAGGGTTACCTTTTAGGTCCAGGTTTAGGGCAACCTAGGACTAGGGTTAGGGTTAGGGCTAGGGTTATGGTAAGAGTTAGGGCTAAGTTTAGGTTTAGGGTTCTGGTTAGGGTTAGGTTTAGGGCTAGTGTGAGGTGTAGGGCTAGGTTTAGGGTTACTGTGAGTGCTCAGGTTAGGGTTAGGTTTAGGGTTAGGGTTAGGGTTCTGGTTAGGTGTTGGGTTTGGGTTAGGGTTAGGGCAATGCTTAGGTTTAGGTTTAGTGATAGGTCTAGATTTAGCACTAGTGTGAGGGTTAGGGTTCGGTTTAGGGTTAGGGTTAGGGCTAAGGTTAGGGTGAGTTTTAGTGTTAGGTTTGGGGTTAGGGTTAGCGTTAGTGTTAGGGATTGGGTTAGGGTTAGGGTTAGGGTTAGGGTTTGGATTAGGATTAGAAATAGGGTTAGGGTAAGGATTAAGGATAGGGTTATGTTTAGGGTTAGGTTTAGGGTTAGGGCTAGGTTTACGGTTAGGGTTAAGGATAGGATTAGGGCTAGATTTAGGGTTAGGGTTAGGGTTAGGCCTAGGGAAAAGACTAGGTTTAGGGTTAGGGCTAGGGTTAGGATTAGGTTTAGGGTTAGGATTATGGTTAGGGTTACGGTGAGGATTAGAGCCAGGTTTAGATTTAGGTTTAGGGCTAGTGTTAGGGTTAGGGTTAGATTTTGGAATAGGGTTATTTCTAAGCTTAGACTTAGTGTTAGGGTTAGGTTTAGGGTTAGGTTTGGGGGTAGGGTTAGATCTAGGACTAGTGCCAGGACTAGGGCTTCATTTAGGGCTAGGTTTAGGGTTAGGATTAGGATTAGGGTTAGGGTTAGGGTTATGGTTATGGTTAATATTAGGGCTAGGTATAGGGTTAGGGTTATATTTAGGTCTAATTTTAGGTTTAGGTTTATGGTTATGTTTAAGGTTAGTGTTAGGGTTAGGGGTAGGTTTAGGGTTATGGTTAGGGTTAGAGTAAGGGTTAGGGTTAAGTTTAGGGATATGTTTAGAGCTAGATTTATTGCTGGTGTTAGGGTTAGAGCAAGGGTTAGGGTTTGAGTTATGGCTACGGTTAGGGTTTGGGTTAGTGATAGATTTAGGGTTAGCTTTAAGTTTAGGGTTAGGTTTAGGGTTAGGTTTAGGGTTAGGTGGAGGGTTAGGGTTGAGTTTAGGGATAGGGTTAGGGTTAGGTTTAGGGTTAGGGTTTGGTTTAGGATTAGAGTTATGGCTAAGTATAGCGATAGGGTTTGGTTTAGGGTTAGGGCTTGGTTTAGGG
>JAQZBX010069093.1:0-15618 GCA_029593785.1 Cabassous unicinctus | reverse complement strand
GAGGCCCCGGGTTCGCTTCCCGGGGCCTCCTTGTGAGGGCAGGCTGGCTCGCGCGGTGCAAGGGGCTGATGCAGCGGGACCTCACAGCAAGGGGAAGATAAGCAGACACGGAGAAGACACACAGCGAATGGACACAGCAAGCACAAGCAGCAAGGGGGGGATAAATAAATAAATAAATAAATCTTTAAAAAAAAAAGAGAGAGAAATTGGCCTAGTCGGGATCTGAGCACAGGAAGTCAGCTTCAGAGCGCTTGTACCCTGCTTCCATCACTGCTAGCCTGGAGTTGCTTGGAAAGAGGCCTTGGCTGTTATCTGGCACGCAATGGAAAGCTACTAAAGATCTAGGAGCAGGGAGTGGGGGCTTAGTCTATCCTTGGGGGCCTTAGCATCCCAATAGGTCCTGCACTGCAGGAACCCCCTAGGACAGGCTAAAGGCATTTGGGGGACTTGGGGTTGGGGTGTACCCTAAAACTTTATCATACTACACCTCTACTTGGCCTCACACCTGTCTGTGTGACTGCATCATCCATCCTAGCAGAGGAGCAGGTGGGCAGGCCTCTGGGGGCTGGGGCTGAAAGGAGTCAGGTGGGGCCCATAGGAGGAGCCCTGGACTGGGAGGTGGGGTCCTGTGCCCCAAGTTTTCACTTCTCCAGCTGAAATATTTGCAAGTTCTTCATCTAGGCCTTGTGGGATTGGTCTCCAGTCCCTGTGCCACCTTGGACCACCTCTCTGGATGTGTCACTGCTCTGTCTAAGGTGTGGGGTTCAGATCCTGCCTGACTGGAGCTAGAGACCAGACCCCTCCTGGTTTGGGCACTCTGTGACTAGTAATGCAACCTAACAATGGCATTTTCAGCAGCAGAGTGGGGGTATTGGCATCAAGTACAGTGAAACGAGCAGGTGACCAAGGTCTACCTGTTCTCTACCTGTCTACCTGTCACCTATCTCCCACTAGGCTCCATGTGCCTTGTTCTTCTGCCTCCATCTTTTGGGGAGCCTGTTTTCCACTCTCTTGCTTCTCCCTGTTTCTGGAAGCCCCTAACCCTCTTGCTGTGCCATATGCCCCCTCCCTCCAGGCCTCCCTTTCCCGAAGGCGCATCTTTCTGACCCAGAGCCCTAAGTCCTATGTTGCTGGGTATCTAAGGTGGTAGTGAGTCTCTGGGGCTCGGGCCCTCTGAGCTAGCCAGCCCATCTTTCAGTATGGGGTAGCCTGGTGGAGTAGAAGAGGCCCTCGCTTGCATTCTTGGATCCTAACAGCCCGGGTGACCTTGCATAGCGGTGAAGCGTGTGCGCTCTGGGATGAGCCTTCCCAGACTTGACTTCTCTGTGCCTCAGTTTCCTCATCTTTAAAGCAGAGTAATGATAGTATCTGTTTCATAGAATTTCGGGGAATTAAAAGAGTTAATAGCCAGAAGTGCTGAGAACGGCTTGGCAAACATCAGCAATGAATGTTCTCTAGTCCTCGATTTCCTCATCTGTAAAAGCCAGCTGCCCTGTAAGGCCTCTCTGGCTCTGACATTCCAGGATTCAATCTCTCGGCAGTCAGGAGTTCTGCTTTTTTCTCTCCCTTTGTGGAATTCTTAGCACTGGGTCACACGCAAGACTAATAAATAAATGAATAAATAAATAAATAATGCCTTTCATTTGTGCAGTGTGGAACAGTTTTCAAAGTGCTTTCTCATCCATTAATGATCTCAATCGAGTCTTATGCAGGCCCTGCAAAGTAAGCAGCTGGGGGTCATTACTACCTTTTCAGATGAGGAAAGAGAACTTCAAACAGGCAAAGTGACTTGCTCAAGGTCATGCAGTTATTTGATGACTAAAGGGGTCAAGATGAGAAAAGGTGGGAAAGAGAAGCTGAAAGAGAAAGTAAGACCAGGGGCCTCTGGGTGACAGCAAGTAGAGATAAAAATGAGAGAGAGAAAGGAGGTATTTGAAAAAGCCAACCTCAGTGCTTTGGGGTTTTGCTTCTTGCTTCAGGGTTCCTCAGCTATCAGATTTCTGGGGAAGTTTCCTTCTCTCTGCTATGAGTGGGTCAGCAATTGGGGCTCAGTTCCAGAGAATTCTTTTGGCTAGAAATTAGCCAGGTCTTAGGCAGCATTAGTAGAGATATGGTTCTCAGAGTAAAGAAGGTGATAATCCTCTCTGTGCTGGAGCCAGGTGTCCAGCTGTAGACACTGCACTCTGAGATGAAATTTGAGAAATTGGAAGTGGGTGGTAAAGAGCTGAAACCTGAGCCATCTAGGGCAAAGTTCAAGATTGAAGGGACTGAACTTGGGTGGGGGGAAAGGCTGGGGAGTTTCTGCACTGTCTTCACATATTGGAAAGAACCTGGATTTGCTTTGGGAGATCCCAGGGGGCTGAGACTGTGCCGATGGATGAAAGCAGCAGAGGTGAACTATATTGCAACAGAGGAAGAACGTGATAATCTCTGACTCCACTCCCCCGTCCCCGGCCCCCCAGGCACAATGAAGCTGAATCCTCCTTGGTGCTGCCTCGCCCACCCCAGCCCCCATGAAGTCCTTTCCAGGCTATGGAGTGGGGCAGGGCCATGCCCTTGTCACTCTTTCTGGGGGATGGAGAGCTCCCTGAGGGCTGGGCAGGGCCTTCCCTCTTTGTGGTCCCAGGGCCTCACTGAACTAACAGGAACTAACCGGAGTTTTCAAAAAGACCTTGGGTTGCCTGACGGGAAGTGATGCTTTGTTCTTGGGCGTGATTCATTGATCATGCCCAAGAACAAAGATCATTGATCATTTGTTCTTGATCATTGCATCAGGGTGCATCAGGGTGCACCGGGGAATCCCTGCCCTGGGTGGAGGCTGACAGTTGAGATCCCTCCCAGCTTTGAGATTCCATGGTGGGAATAAGAGCCGTGCAAGGCTCTGTGCAGGGAAGGCCCCTGGGAAACCAGCAGCCTTTGTGGAAATGGTACCAGTGTGGTGTGGGAACCAAGCACCCTCTGGGCCTGGTGTAGCTGGTTGTTGAAGAGGCCCAGGTCCCTGAGGATGGTCAGGGTGGGGTGTGTAGGGGGGATGCTGGGGTCCTAAAGGAGACAGGGAATGAGGTCTGTAGGTATGGGGGAAAGCAAGGACCGTCTCTCCCTGTACCATCTCTCTAGGCACAGGCTCAATTTGGATCCTGCTGCCCTTTCAGCCACAGAGCTCAGCCCCAGATGGAAGAAAAGCAAGGCGATTATCATGGGTGTTTGGGAATCCTGAGCAGCCCCTCGGAGGCCACACGACTGGTGGCGGGAATGCATCTTTAGGAGAGCGAGAACTAGAGAGGCTTAAAAAAAAACCCTAGCTTGTCGGCCCTAATCGGCTCTTGCTCAGCTCTCTCTCTGTCGGGGTCCAGGCTGCCTCGCTGGGAGATGATTTACCTCTAAGAGGCTTTATGGCTTCTGCTGCCGTCTAAGGGAGCTGGAACACAGGCGCCTGCTGCCTTAACTCGGCGCCCTGCGGCTGGGTGTCCGTCCAAGGCGGTGGCCCCACCTCTGCAGGGACAGGTAGCCCCTGGCAAGGTCTGGGCTTGCTCCCTCCGGTTCTGTTTTCCTCTCTGTCTCTGTGTTTCTATCGCTGAGGCGTTCCCTCATTTCCCTGCCCTTTCCCACCTCTGCCATTGCTCTGGGGCTCTCCCCTTCTCCTTCCCTGCCCCTAGCCCCATGACAGCCAGGCAGGGGGCCCGAGGAGGGGAGGGCCGCAAGCTCTCAGGAGTGGCTTCTCCACCCCCCACCACACCTGGGTCTGGCTTAGATTTAACAAATTGAAAAAACAGGACTTCCCATTCATTTGACTTTCAGATAAACAACAAATACTTTTTTTGATATAACTATTTGCCATGCAATATTTGGGACATACTTATGCAAAAAAAACTGTTTATCTGAAAGTCAAATGACCTGGCCGTCCTGTATTTTGTCTGGCTCCATGCTCCTGCCCCTGGGAGGGCCCCATAGCATCACCCTGGCTGGGAGGGCACAGTCCCAAATCCTGGTCCCCACTGTCTGTAAATGAGAACAACGGCCCCATCTCCTGTTGAGGCTGAGGACAGACCCTGAAAGCTGAAGGCCTTGAGGCAGCTTCAGGGTGGCAACCAGGATGGAGTCAGCGATTGTGGCCATCATTGTCGAAGAAAGATACATAAGAAACATAAGCGTCTCATTGACAGATGATGAGGCAGGCCCTCAGAGGCTGACCGACTGGCCCAGCAGGGCACTGCTGCAAAGAGCAGGGCCTGGGCTCAGACCTTCCGACTCCTTGCACAGTGCTCTTCCCACCCCATGCATGTCTGGAAGCAGCCAGCTTTCTTCCTTGCTGCATTTCATTTGGGAAGGAGTAGGGGTGGGGGCAGCAGACCCCCAGGCTGAGGAGGGACAGGGGGCTCCACCGGGTACAGATCCAGGCTTACCTTTCTGCCCTTGGAGCTTTTCTCCCTCCACCCACTCCTAACAACCCCTGGCTGCCCCACGCAGCTGATGGACACCTCCTCTAAAGAGCATCTTGGAGGAAACTTTGACTGCCACTAAATTAATTTCAAGCAGAGAGCACACAGGTCTAGAAGCTGCAGGTGGGACCCATGCAAATGACTCTGGGGGAGCTGGCTCAACTCCTGCTGCTCTGAACAGTGTCCTCAGGGGTTAATGAGCCCAGAGATGGTTGGCACCCTGGAGGGCTGGGTCTCCATTATCCCAATTGTCTCAAAGCCAAGTGCCCTCATTTGCTCAGAATCAGGGGTGGCAGCTAAGATTCTAGTTACAGATCTTCTGTGTGACCTTGCACAAGTCACTTGCCCTCTCTGATCCTCAGTGTCACCAGTTGCAAAATTAGAGTGTGCGCTAGATTATATTTGAGTCCTTCAGGTGCAGAGTCTTGGTGAAGCTAGCTCGTGATCTGTTAGTATGCAGTCTCTGACCAGCAAGTTGAGGTCAGAGATCATCTCATCCTGCTTTGTGCTTCTCCTAGTCCTCCGACTTGCTTAATAAAGACTTTATTGGGAGATAAAAAGAAGGGAGATGCGTCCATCCAAACCACAGCTCAAATGCCTCCTCCTCCATGAAGGAGGTGAGTGTCTCTTTCCTCTGTTGTGCTGCACAGTGAACCCCGGGTTTGTTCGCTCATCTACGTGGCAATCAAGGCTTTAACAGGTCCCCACCAGCTGAACCCAGCTTCACCCCCTGCTGCTGCCCCGATGTGCCCACCAAGCTTGCCAGAGCCTGGCCCTGGCTGGAGCCCCTGGCCTGAGATTCCCTTCCTCTCCTCTGTGTCCTACTCATCCTGCAGGACTTAGCAAAGGTCTCTGTGAAGCTCCCTGGCCTGCCCCACCACCCCCACTCCCCGTCGGCAGACTTAGCTACTTCCTTCTTGATGTCTGGCTGGAGGGATCTTGTCTATGTCATACACAGGGCTTACAGTACAGCCCGGCGGGGTGTCGACTTGCCGTCTCTCCCTCCCAGCCATGAGCTCCTCAAGGACGGGGACTCTGCCATATTCTTCTCTCTGTCTCCAGCATCCGGCACCCACACAGGGTGCCCAGGGCTCCTTCTCATCCTCCACATCTCAGCTTCAAAGCCTCCTTCTCAGTGAGCCTGCCCCAGCTACCCATTTCTAGAAGATCGCTATTCTCTATTACGGTGCCCTGTTTTTTTCCTGCGTGGAAGATCGTGGTCTATAGCTTAGATGAAGACTTATTGGTGATGTTTTTGTTTTCTGTCTCCCCCTCTAGAATATAATAAGCTCCAGTGACCTTGTCCTGTTCAAGGCTGTACCTCGGTACCTAGAGCCGAGTCTGGCACACAATATGTCCTCAGTAAAGACTTAGGAGTGAAGGAATGACTGCAAGTGCCTACAGGACACCTATTCTGCCAGGCCAATAGCTATCTCCGCCTCCTGCTGGTGGCAACACTGTGCTTGCCCTTTGGGGGAACACCCCTCCTCCACTCTTAGTCCTCGGAGTCCCCACTGTTCCAGGGTGGCCCAATCCTGGGACATTTGCCACCACTTTGGGGGTGGGGGTGGTTCTTTTTCCACTGGAGAAGCTAACGTGGTAGGACATAAGCCTTTTGCTGCCCAGGGGGGCGGGGGCGGCAGTCTTCCTGGGAATGATGCCCACATAGAGGGAAGCTGAGCCAGGGGATGGAGAGAGATTCCTGACACCATTGTTGGAGCACCTGGATCCACATGTGCCTGAAGCTACCCCTAGCCTTTCCAGCTACGTGAGCCAATAAACTATCTTTTCTGCTAAAGCCGATTTGAACTGTAATTTATTATTACAATTGGAAAAGTTCTCATTAATACAGATTGGAAAAGAGTCTTAAATCATCTTTTTATTCTCTTCTAATGTTTAATAGAGCCTGGCATGCAATAGGCACTCACTAAATGTTTTGAGTGCCTAAATAACTATAAGCATTTTAAGGGGATGAATAGAGACTAATTCCCTTATGCTTTCCCCCCCTTTTTTATATCTAGATAAGTGATCAGAATGCATTATGCATGCAATGAAGGTTGGGTTTTTCCCAATGGGATGAGATTCATCTTCCCTTCTCTTCCTCCTCTCTGTGCCTGCTGCTGCCCACTGCCACCCCCTCCCCTGTATGGCTCTCGAGTTCTCATTTTCTCTTTTTTCTTTCAGTTAATAGTTGCAATGATTTGCAATTTATCATACAGAACAGGTCTATGTCCTAAATCCCAAAATAACCTGGGGGAAAAAAGTGAACACTAATAAATGAAATAATAGGTGTGGTATATGCAAAGGCTAATGGGGTTATTGACCCCACCACATTGCTTAGACAGGCTGCTCAGTTTCACATTGTTCTGCAGAGAGGGGAAGGAAGAAGAGTACTTAGAAAAGTTCCCTTATTCCTGCCTTACTCCACGTTGCCCTGGGAAGCAGGACATGCCGTCTTGGAAGCAGCGCCAGCAGGGAGGGTACTCTTGTCTCCCTGGGGGTGGGGGAGGGTCTCCTCGTTGGAAGTGGACTGGCTATTAAAAAGAAAACTTTTATCAATAAACTCTTTGCCTATCATTTCATCCTTATACCTACCCATTCCCCTGCTTGCTACCTCAATTATTTTGAAGCATATCATTTTATATGGAAATATTTTAATATGTCTTTCTAGATGATTAAAAGTCTTTAGAAACCATAGCCATAACACCACTAGCACCGTGTGGTAGAATGCTAAAGTGATGGCCTCCAATAAACTATGCCTCCCACTGTTTACACCCTGTGACATCACCTTCCACATTGACTCTGGGCTTGACAATGTGACTTGCTTTGGCCAATGGGACAATAGCAAATATAGTGCAAGTCTGAGGCTAGGAAATGAGCCTTGCTCATTGGGCTCTTCCCTCTCTTACTACTTGCTTTGAAACCTTCCACACCATGTGAAGATGTGAAGAAGCCCAGGCTAGCCTCCTTGAGGATGGAAACCATGTGGAAAGAGAGAGAGAAGCCCAGACTTTCCGGATGCCATTCCACACATGTGTGTGATCCCAGCCAACACTACGTGGGACAGAGATGAGCCATCCCATTTGAGGCCTGCCCAAATTGGTGACCCACAGAATCATGAGCAAACAAAATGGTTATCAATTTAAGCCACTTAATTGTGGGATTGTTTGTTATACAGCAATAGCTAACTAATGCACTCACCTAAAAATGAACAATAATTCCTTAATTTCATCAAATATCTAATCAGTGTTCAAATTCCCTTGCTTGTCTCACAAACATTATTTTTTCTTTTGCAGCTTGCTTGTTTTTTTTTATCAGGATCCAATAAGGTCTATATATTCTAATTGATCGATATGTCTCTTGCCATTTTTAATCTATTTTTTTTTCTCTTGGAATTTACTTTCAAAGAAACTGGGTCCTTTGTCCTATAGATTTTCCTGTGATCTGATTTTGCTGAATATTATGGTGCCATTTAATATGTTCCTCTGTCCTTAAAATTCCTGTAAATTGGCAATTAGATAGATCTGGAAGTTTGATCAGATTAAGTTTTGACTTATTTTTGGCAAGGCTACTACCCAGGTGGAGCTTGTGTTCTTCCCTCATGAGATATATAATGTCTACTTGTCTTTTGGTCATGTGAGTAGCCATTGATGGCCATTGCCAAGACCTGCTAATTCACTAGTTGTTACAAAATGACATAGCAGCTATTTGTTCTTCGTTTAACAGCTGTAGTATTTTTATAAAGAGAAATTTCCCCTTGTAAAGTATTTGATTACCCAGTGGTACCACTTATATAGAAAGGGCATTATACATGTTTGATAATTCTCTTTTATTTACCAATTTTCAAAATAATAAGTTGGTTCCCAGCATCATCCAGAGGTTACCAATGAGGTTTATCTTATTTTATTTTTTATTTATTTATTTTTTTGGAGATACTGGGGATTGAACCCAAGACCTTGTATGTGTGAAGCAGGCGCTCAGCCACTGAGCTACACCCACTCCCCTATTTTATTTTTTGAGTATCATTATAAACTCATGTATTTAAATATTTTGATGTGTTTTAATACATTTTAGGTATTATCCTTATTGATGGTAAAATTGCAGCATCTCTGACCAGTGGAGCCTATTCAGGTTGACTCCTGACCCATTTTGACACAAACCTAGTAATACTTGATAGTGTTTGATAACTTCATTGTTTTGGGATATAAAGCCAGGGTTTTCTTGACCCCTTTCCTGTCCTGGTCTTAGAATTAGCCATTTCTCTGAGGATACTTGGTTCCTTTTGACATAGTTTTACATGTCAATGTTCAAAGGTTAACCGTGATAGAAAAAGCTTTGGCGGGCTTTTTTGTTAGAACAGAAAGACCAGGAATTTTCTAGAAGGTCATGGAGCTTGGCACAAATAGATGTTTTTTTTCCCCTGAAGTAAGATGGGAAAATTCTACCAAATAAGAGCCTACAAGTCTGGTATTTGCAAAAAAGAAACTGTGAAGAGATATGATGCTTCTTAGTGGACCACTATTTTCTCTAGTGAAGAAGAAATCCTATGTTTGTAAACAAAGGAACAAAAGAAAGTGTGATTTCAGAGCTCATTGATTCCATGTGTTGGAAACTCAAAGAGGGAGTTTCTGGAAGGAAGCACCGCCTTGCTGATATCTAGATTTTTGACTTCTCTTAGCCTTAAAACCAGGAGCCAATAAATCTCCATTGTTTAAGACAGTCCATTGTATGGTATTTGTTTTAGCAGCTGGGAAACTAAAACAGTGCTGGTGAACTTGACCATGTTGGCAACAATAATCACAGGTGACTTTGAGCACTTTCCGTGAGCCGGGCTCTGTTCTAAGCATCGTGTATGTTTCTGTTTGTTCAAGCCGCCGTCACCTCGCCTTTGTTTTACGCAGTAACCTCCTGACTGGGCTCCCTGCCTTTGCCTTGCTGCACCATGGTCTGTTGTTTTCAAACGGCCCTCAGTCATCCTTTAAAAATGTGAGTCAGGACATGTTACTCCTCTGCTCCAAGGCTTCCAATGACTTCCTGTCTTACCCTGAATAAAAGATAAAGCCAATACAATGGCCTACAAGCCCCTCATCATCTGACCCCTCAACGCTCTCATCTGATTTTTACCTTTCTCCTTTCATTCCAATCACTCTGGCCTCTTGGCTCTTCCTGAAAAATGTCAAGCACTCCTGCCTCGGAGCTTTAGCTCACACGGTCCCCCTGCCTGGAATGCTCTCCACCCCACCCTAATCTCTCATTTCCTTCAGATTTCTGGTCAGATATCACCTACTCAGTGGGGGCTTCCCTGATCATCCTGCAGAAAATATCCGCCCATCCTGTCCATTCCCAGCTTCTTTATTCCTCTTTATTTTTCGTCATAGCATTCCCACCACCTAACACATTATATATAATTGTCTGCCTCTGTCCCCTGGAACGTGAACTTCGTGAGAGCAGGAATTTCTATGTGCATCCCAAGCACACAAGACAGCAAAAAGCACGTGGTAGATGTTCATTCAATATTTGTTATGTGAATGAAATGACTATTAATCCATTTAATAATTTCAATAACCCTATGAGAAAGTACTATTATTTTTCCAGTTTTAAAGATGAAGAAACCCATCCTAACCAGCGATTTGTTCAGGTCACACAGCTGGTAAGTGGAAAGATGGGACTGCTATCAGGGTGGCACCTGGGCACTGACGCTGAGCATCTTTCCCATCTCTTTTTCCTTGCTCCTCCCCTGCCACGGTATTTTATAGAGGAGTCCTTTCTCCTCCACAAGATCCACACCCGCCTGGGATTTTGCCCTGGATCCCTGTTTCCTGGACTTGAGGCTGGACAAGGAGGAAGGACCCCAGGTGGTGCCCTAGACCCCCATGCCCGGGCCGCCAGCTGCATGTGTGCTCCCCCCAGGATGCTCCGAGCCTGTCCAGGCTGCCCCAGCAGAAGGATTCCCCACCCCCCAGGGGCTCGCCCTGCTCTGCCCGACCACCAGAGACTGCGCTGAGGGGAAGTGGAAGAAGTTGAAGAGCAGAGGAGCAGCCTTGGTCGTTTCTTCACTCCATCCCAGAAACCTGAGCTGCACAGGGATGGAGGGACGGGGGGAGGTCTGAAGCAGGATGCTTTTACTGGGTGGATTTGGTACTACCATTCTGAAGACTTATGTCAAAATGGCCATGTTAATATATTTTTTACTTTTTGTTTTCATATTTTAATTTTATTTTTAAATTTCCACACAGGAAAGTTTATTCTCTGTAGCATACAGTTCTATGGGTTTTGACAAATGCGTAGTGTTATGTATCTACTATTACAATCAAGATGCAAAATACTTCCATCCTTTCCCCCAAGTTCCCTTGTGCTGTTGCTTTGTGGTCAACCCTTGCCCCACACCTCCCTCCTGGATCTGTCCTCCAGTCCTGCAGTTTTCCCTTTTCCAGAAAGTTATATAAATGGACACATAGAGTATATAGCTTTTTTGGGTAAGGCTTCTTTAATTTAGCAAGATGCATTTGAAATTCATCCATGTTGTTGTATGTATCAGCAGTTCTTTCCTTTTTATTGCTGAATAGTATTCCAGCATATGGATATACCACATTTTGTTTATCCCTTCACCCACCGAAGGACATTTGAACAGTTTCCAGTTTTTGGCAACTATGAATAAACCTTCTATAAACATTCACTTACAGGTTTTGTGTGAACATAAGTTTTCATTTCTCTTGGGTAAATAAATATCTAGGAGTGGGATTGCTGGGACATGGGGTAAGTGTTTATTTAACTTTACAAGAAACTCCCAAATTGTTTTCCAGAGTGGCTGTTCACTTTTGTGTTCCTACCAGCAATGTATGAGAGCTCCAACCCTTGGCAGCACTTTGTATTGTCAACTAAATATTTTTTAGCCATTCTAATGAGACCACTGTGGTAGGTTTTCGTTTCCTGGCTACTGAAACAAATACCAGACAATAGGTTGCCTCAACAACAGGAATTTATTACCTCACAAATTCAGAGGCTAGAAGGCTTGCGTCTTCCCTGGGTCGGCATCTTCTGGTTGGTTGGCATTCTTTGGAGTTGCTTGGCTTTTCTGTCACATGGCAATGCACATGGTGCCATCTTCTCCTTTCTCTTCTGGGTTCTATTAGCATCCAGCTGTTTCCTGTGGCCCAATTTCCTTTGCTTATAAGGACTTCAGCCACATTGGATGAAGACCCACCCTCATTCAGTTTGGACACACCTTGACTAGTGACATCTTCAAAGGTCCTATTTAAAAATGGGTTCACCCCCACAAGACCAGGAATTGGAACCTGACCATGCCTTTTGTGGGGGACATGATTCAACCCCCAACACGGTATACGACTACTGATGTTGGACATTCTATTCATGTGCTTCTTTGCTATCCCTATATCTTCTTTGGGAAAGTGCCCAAATGGCCCTATATCAAAACTGCTGCCTCATTATTTGTGCCTTATTGTTATATTGTC
Organism: Cabassous unicinctus; assembly: GCA_029593785.1. Taxonomy (NCBI): domain Eukaryota; kingdom Metazoa; phylum Chordata; class Mammalia; order Cingulata; family Chlamyphoridae; genus Cabassous; species Cabassous unicinctus. The sequence goes on along the minus strand of JAQZBX010069093.1, from coordinate 3,707 downwards.
ATGTATCCTCCTGAGGGAGAGCATTGTTTTGAGACTGCTCCATCAAGAACCTTTGCCAGGTGTTGAGAAGGTTGGTGGGGGTGGGTGTTATCCGGAACTAAGAACCACAACAGCTGTGTTCTATTTTAGTAGCTGAGCAGATTCTTCAAGGCCCTCTAGTCCAATCCTATTTCTCTGCTTCTTAGACATAAGAAAACTGAGGCCTAGAGAGAAGATTTTGTTCAAGATCCCACAGCTAGAAGGTTGCTGAGTCGGGTCAAGAACTTTGGCTGACTAACTTGATTTCTAAAAGTCCCAAGCTCTCCCCACTGTAGACCATAGGTGCTGTGCAAGATGCTGAAGACTTAACATGTGGTGCCTGATCCCTGGGAAGTTTGCGGGAGAAACAGAAGGAAAGCAAGAAAATGCCGTGAGGGCGAAGTCATCTATGGGCAGGTGTTTCTGGGCCACTGGAAATACTGGAGGAGATGGAGTGAAAGGCAGAGTTAGTTAAGCAAAGCTTCCGGAGGAAGGGGACGCTGGGGTCCAGTTGTGTGGCCGTGTGTGTGGGCTCCATCTCCTGAGGTTGTGTATACTGGGTTTACTCACAGGACGTGGGACAATGGCTACTTTCCTCTTCTGATAACAAACATGAGCAACTATAAGGCTCAGAGAGAGATTGTGTTTGGAATATTTCTGTGAGATTTCAGCTCCAGCTGAAAACCCTGAATCTTCTTCTCTGCCCTCATCTCCTGGGTTTCAGGTAGAGAGCCCTAGCTGACCCCTCCCTTAGTCCAAATTGCAGCTGCCAGTACTTAAATCCAGTGAGCAGCGAGCTTCTCGGATTTGCTTCTAGTTGAAATCAATATTTGCTGAGAAGAATGCATCTTAATTTCAGTGGCGAGTTCTCCCGGGCGAGAATTGCTCTAAAACAAACCTCCAAACCCACAGACTTAATGCGTCCTAGTTCAGTTGTTTAGTAAATCTCTCTGTACAGAGAAAAATCCATTAGCAGACAGGGGCAGGGCTGGGAGCCGGGCATGGGGAGAGAGTAAGCAAGAGCCCGAATGAAGCCTCAGCAGCAGACATGGGACTTAGAGCTGGGGGTCCCAGGCGGGTCCTCAGCCATGGCCCTGGACCCGGCCCAGGACTTCCCCAGCTTGCTGCGAGCCGGGAGGCATGGCCGGGATGTCACTGCTAGGATGGATGGGAAGTGGAATGAGATCCCCTTCTCGAGTGCCTGCCTGGGGAAGTGTTTTCTAATTGCCAACTGTCCCGTTCTAAATCTACAAGCAGGCCATCGATTTTCTTTTCAGCAGGATGGGGGTAAAGCAATCATTTACCCCAGAACGCAGGCTTTAATGAATTCGTGACACATATGAGGTCACCCTGATTACATCTTCTCCTGACAGCCTGGGATGGCTGCACAACACTCTGAGGGCGTACTGAATTAGGAGGTTTTCACAGCGTGGGTCCCTCCCCTGTTCCCTCCACTCTGCTGAGTCAGCCGGGGTCTTGGGGCTTTTCCACCTGGAAAGCAGGAAGCCTGGGTTCAGGTCCAGCCTAGCAGAGGGTGACGTGGGCTCCCAAGTCACCATAGCATGAGTCAGAGTCCAGCTTTGCCACTTTCCAGACAGGAGATTTAAGCTCTCTGGGCCTCAGTTTCCTCAAGAATCTCAATACCAGAATCATCAGGATTCAAGGTGATATATTTAAAGGATCAGGCTTATAATCAGCGGGCAAGACAAGTTAGCAGTAATTGCCAGTCTAGCACCCCAGTTCCTCCCCTCTGTACAATGAGCTGAATGTTATGTGTTTCACAATGAATAGAGCACAGAGAAGGGGCAGGATGGAGTGCCAGGGATTGAATACCCATAGGAAGTAGTGGTATGGGGGAGTCCTTCCATGGCCAAATACGAGAAATCAGGAATGCACTCATAGGAACCAGCTCTGCAGGAAGTGCTGGGTAAACTTGCCCTTTGCTTCACAAGCTTGCCTTAGTGTCCTGGACTCTTGGAGGACTTTTCGGGTTTAGCCTGCCTCCTAACTACACATGGGGCAATTGTCATCCAGAGAGGGACAGCTTCTCACTTGGATTTACCCAGCCAGCAGGGGACAACACAACTTTCAGCCCAGGGCTTCAGACTCCAGGTTCCCACCGTTCCTCCCCTGGCAGGCTCCCCCGTCTCCTGCCTCTTTCCGTAGTTGGTCCCAGCAGGTGTGAGGCAGAGGCCTAAGTCTGAACGAGAAGAGAAAGCTGAGGTGGTGTTGATGAAGAGGGTGGAGGGAGCAGGGAGGAAGAGGTATTTTTACCTTGAATTATTTTTATTAAATGTCACAATGGCTTCACAGCACTTGGGAACTGAGTAGACAAATCAATGAAAATAATTACAGCGAACAACCTGCCTTCCCACTTCCCTCCCTCCTTCCACCCCCACAGCTCCCTTGGACTAACAGAGAGGCTGGCTAACTCTGCCCTGCACTCCAGCCCCAAAGGGAGAAGGGCGACAGCCCTCTCCGGCCTCTGCTTCTCTCCACTTGGCTTGCAGGCAGCTAGGCCTCTCTCAAGGCTCAGACCTCGGAGGGAGGAGCAGCTCCAGCAGCAGCACAGAAAGGGAACCAGAGGCCAGAGAAAGACGAACAACTTCTATAGGGACTTAGAAACTGGGAAGGGGGCTTTTGTTCTTAGAGCCCACTTATGGCTTAGAAATAAACCCTTCAGCAAGCCTTATACTTCCGGTCAGATGACAAGATTAATCAACACCACATGAATGAAGTCTGCAGGAACTATCCATCTACCCATCCACCTGCCCATCCATCCATCCATCCATCCATCCATCCTTTCAACCATTCAATGAGCATTTACTGAGGTTCTACAGGAAATGACATTGTAATGGAAAGGGTCTGATAGCCCTGATTCATGTTCTCACTCTGCCATTTCAGAGTTAGCTGTGTGTGCTGGACACCTTCAGTGGCATTCCAGATCTAATCTTCCGTGCCTGTGCCCTGCGGGCTGATTTGCTTGGTCTTCATCAGAGCGCCCCTTGCCCCCTGGCTTCTGGGTGAGTGCATCCCATGGAGAGCACCCACAGGAGATGAGAGAGGGAGGAGGGCGAGGCTGGAGTCCTTAATGCTCCATCTTCCTCCCTGTGGCGTCCCTCAACTAAAGAACACAGCTCCGACAGGTGGCCCTCTCCATCCTTGAGTTCTGGGGATCTCTCCCTCCCTTTACTCCTTTAGGTAAAGGCATCTGTAGATATCTGCCCTCAGGTACTTCGATATTTCTTGTGGTTTCCCTACACCCTGTCCATGACTTTGTAAATAACCTCTTTGACAAACTTTATTTTCCAGGTTATTTTAATTTCAGTGTTCCATCTGCTTCCTCCTGGGTCCTTAAGTCCTACCTCTTGAATCTCGTTTTTTCCCAGAGGTAAGATGGAAGTATAAAACCTGATTTGCGAGGAGGGTAAGTGACTTAAGCAGCTGAGCTGGGAGGTGAAGTCAGAAGTACCTAGGTCAAAACCCAACCACCTCTCCATCTGCTAGCATCTGCGCCCTAGGGCGGTGGCCCTGGGAAATCTGGGGTTAATGGGAACAGAGGACTCAGTGTCCCTCCCCAGCCTCTCAGGAGCCTCCTCTTCAGGCTGGCATTGGTACCTGGCACTCACCACTCAGGGGGTGGCTTGGGGGTCCCATGAAGAGGAGGCAGTTAGCATCCTTCTTCCCAC
>JAQZBX010069092.1:0-15647 GCA_029593785.1 Cabassous unicinctus | reverse complement strand
CCCCCCCTTGCTGCTTGTGCTGCTGTGTCCATTCGCTGCGTGTCTTCTCTGTGTCTGCTTATCTCCCCCTTGCTGTGAGGTCTTGCTGCATCAGCCCACGGCGCTGCGCAAGCCGGCCTGCCCTCACAAGGAGGCGCCGGGAAGCGAACCCGGGGCCTCTCATGGTAAATGGGTGCTCTATCCATTGCGCCACACCCACTTCCTGCCGTGAGGTTGCTGCATCAGCCCACCGCACGGCTCAGGCCAGCGTGCCCTCACAAGGAGGCCTCGGGACGCGAACCCGGGCCTCCCATATGGTAAACGGGGGCTCTATCCACTGAGCCACACCCGCTTCCTGCACTATACTTTCATCTTTGTTTTATTATTTGGTCCTTACAGCAGCTCTAAAGAGGAATTGGGTGAGATTTAGTCTCTTAAATTTACAGAGGAGGTAATAGAAGCTAAGGAAGCTGTGTAACTGGTCCCAGGTCACATAACAGTAAATGTCGGAGCTGGGGAATCCCATGCCTTCCAAGTCTCAGTCCAGGGCTCTTTCTGCCCTGGGCCACTGCCTCAGGCTGAAGAAGGGCCAGGCAGTTTGGGAATGAGACCTTGTCGGTGCTGCCCAGGTGCGCCTCTGTGCCCCTTAACTTTCTTATCTAGAGGAGATGAGACCAAATCTCTGTCCAGAAGAGAGCTTTTGATAGAATCTCTATATCTCTCCCTTCTCCCCCTCCACCTCCTTCCCTTTCACCTCTCTTACCTTCCCCCTCCTCTCGTGACCTCTCCCCCCCCTCCTTTTTATTCTCTTCCTCCTCCCCCTTTCCTTTCTCTACTTCTTTCTCCTCTCTCTCTCCCCATCTTTCTCTCCAGCCACTTGCTCTCCCTTTGAGTGGCTAATGCCTTCTCATTCTTGAAGACTCGGTTCCTACATCAGCCACCTCCTCCAGGAAGCCTTCTTGAGACCCCTCTTAGGACTGGCTTAGGTGCTGCATTAGCCCATTCAGTTAGAGCACTCACTTCATTGTGTTAAAATGATCTGCTTGTTTCTGCGCAATCGTGAGCAAAGACTGTGTCTCTCTTTCTATCCCCAACACACAGCCCTCGCTCCCCCTGCTCCAGCCCGCTGGCCTCCTGATTCTTCCCTGCACAGGCCAGGCACACTCCTGCCTGGTCTTGGTCCTGGCTCTGCCTCTGCCTGGAAGGCCCTCCCCCTAGAGAGTGAGAAAGCTCACCCCTCTCCTCCTCCAGGTCATTGTTCAAATGTCATCTTCTCAGCTACCCTCCTGTTTAAAATTCTCCAGCCCCAGCATTCCCTACTCATCTTCCTTGTTTTAGGCTTTTCCATAACACTTATCACCTAACATACATATTTTACTTATCTGATCTGCTTATTCATTTGTCTTCCCCATGAGAATATATGAATTATAGGTGACGATAAACTGATCTCAGCCAAAAGGTTTTGAACAAAGACTTCCAAATTACCCTGGCTGCTTCACAAGCTGCTGATTAACCGTTGGTCTATAAAATAGAAAACAGCATGTTTAGATAAGCAGTAGATCAACATTTCTCAGGTGGCTTATTCCTCCCTGAAGGTATGACCTTAATCTACTGGCATAAGCTTCTTAAAATGTTTTGAGACCACATACTCGGGCCAGATAATGATGTCTTCATCCCCCTGCAAACTGGCAGTACACCCACTGTATAATCAATTCTTTAGCACTTACCAGAAACTTTTAAAATGGCATTCTGCTATAGCTACAAATGAGAGAGATCAGATTGTAGCTTTTAAAGATCTCTCCTTCTCTTCATTGCCCACCAAGGATATTAATTTTATTATTCAATAAATATTCATTTATCACCTATTATGTTCGAGATACTGTTTTCGATGCTCTGGATTCAGGAACAAGCAAAACAAATACCATCTCTGACTTTAGGTAGTTTCCAGCCTGGAGGAAAGACAGATCATTAAAAAAACTTGTTGGACCGGACAGTAATACTAAGTAACTTTGAGACATTTCCCCAGAGATATAATATTGTGACATCAGATATTGTATAACCTGTTAAGTCAGATTCTGCGTCAGCGCTGTGGCTCTGCGGACATAAAAGGGCACCTCGGGTACCCTCAGGGTTGCAATGCCAAGCATAACGATACTCTGAGTCATAAAGACACGGTTGCCCCAGGTCTCTCTGAAAGGTCATTCATTTGCTTATTCAGTCATTCCTCCCATACACAGCTATTGACCACCTATGGTGGTAAACAGGGCAGCCAAGGTCCCTGCCCTCCTGTTGCCTTTAGAGCAGCCCGGGGTGTCCCAGTTAGAGCTTGATCAGTGAGGCTTCACCAGCCCTGCACCCAGCAATCATTGCCTCACTGCTGCACTCAGGAATTCAGAGCACCGTTGCCTGGCAGCGGGAGGGCAGGCTACTTACAGCCTCCATTTAGTCTGTGTCCCCTCACTGCAGGCTGTAAATTTGGGGGAGCTGCCACATCTCGAAGGATGAAAAATAAATCACTCTTCTTACATCTGTCGTTTTTTGTTTCTAGGCTTAGAAGAAAAGGAAGAAGAATTTGCTAGCATGCTTACAGAGCTTCTCTTTGAATTACATGTTGCGGCCACACCTGACAAACTCAATAAGGTTAGCACCATCTGATTCTGAGTTTTTGTTTAAAAAAAAAAAAAAATGTCTCCATTGTAAAAGTCCAGAAATCCACCTGAAACAGAAAGTTCACATGGCATGGTGCCAGGAAAGCAGTTTGAGGTCAGCAAGTAAGATGTGAGGAGGCAACATAATGAACGTAATGAAGCGTGATGATAGAGAACATGCTAGATTGTGTCAGGACACCTGCACCTTGACCAGTAATTACCTCATGACCTTGAACAAGTCACTTCCCATCTCTGGGCAAAGTAGGGTTTTCTATTAGAGCAGTGGTTATCTTGAGGAGTGGAGAAGAAAGAAAGGGTACAGACCACCTGAGGAGTTTTTTCAAATTTTACCTAAATTCTGCTTTTGAGAATGGCGTGCCAGATTTGGGCAGAAAAGCAGACGCGTCAGCCAGGTAACCTGGGGCGCTGGTCCCACATCATGTGTAAGAACGTTCCAGCTTTAGCGGCGTTGGCTCCTCTAATAATACCTCAGTGTGCCTTGCAAGTTGGTTCAGGGTCTTGCTGTGGAGTTTCTAAAGGAGATCACTGATCATCAATTACTTAGACCCGTGTTATGTTTTTCTTTCTCTCTTTTTTTCTCCCCCCCACTCCTCTTTTTCAACAAGCAGTGGTTTACCCAGGTACTCACTTACCAAGGTGGGTGAGGAAAGGGCAGAATGTGGCAGCGAGGTGGAGAGATGAGTAATTTCTTTCTCTCCGTTAGGAGTCACCAATCCTGGCAGGTCGGTGACTCAAACACAGTGAGAAATTGCCTCATTCATCTAGCAGCACCTGCCACTGCTTGGAGGATGTGTGTGGTGGCTCCTGGAGTCCACTGGTTTATTTACACAGTCAGCATAAACCTTTGTCCCTAAAAAAGGACATGTCAAGGAGCTCCCTGCAGGGATAGCCTGATAGTTTTGTCGAATTTTCTCCCCGCAAACCTTCTTGCTGTTAACTTACCATTCAAAACTCTGACATCCTAAACTTTGTCATATAAGCTTTGAAATGAGTATTAAGTTTAACAGAAGCTCAGAAAGAGCTTTCACTTACGCAAACAGTTTAAACAATAATGACAAAAGCTAGGTAAGTCTGTACTTTCTAAATTCAGAGAATAACGGAGGAGGGGAGGTGGTTTCTGCTTGTTCAATTTAGCCATGATTTTTCAGGCCACAGGTTGCTTAATCTGCACTCATGGATTCATGTGCAATGAAACTAGTCACAGACCATCGCCAGGCTCTTTCCAACAAATCTTCTTTTCTCTCCCTTGAGGTGGAAAGATCTGTCACGAATATAAGAAAAGCAGAACCATTCTTCATCTTCTCAGCATGATGCATTATTAGGCTCATGAAACATTAAGAACTTCATGAGACATATCAGATGAGGAAATTTACTTTAGCAATGCCATGGTATTGCTATATTATAAAATACTGCTATATTAAAACAATACTGCTATTCTTTTATAGTTGGTCACGAAAAGTGAAAAATATACTATAACTCTTTCTTTCAATGTGACTATCACTTTTATTTTTATCAGGGTGCCATTTTTAAATGCTTTATAAAAGGTTCTCGGGCCCTGCAGAGTTCTCTCTGTACTTTCTTTCCATTTTGTCCCCTTTTCTTACTTTACACCTACCAGAAAGCAACAACAAAGCATCTTTTAAGGAGGTAGAGGAATTGTCCCACCACTCTGTAAACCTACAGGAAACCGTCCTTGAAGGTTTAGATCAACTTGGTTCTAGTCTTGGGGTTGGAATTACTTAGTCTCCATTCTTTAACAATATGTGATTTGCAGGCAATGAAAAAAGCTCATGACTGGGTGGAAGAAGATCAAGCTACGGTGTCAGTAGATATGGCAAAAGAGTCAGAGGAGAAAACTAAGGAGGAAGGAAAAGAAGAGAAGCCTGAAAACCCTGAAGAAGACAAAAAGGAAGACAGGAGAACTAAGACAGTAGAGGTAAATTAATTTTAGATTGTCCAGCAGTGCCATGTTAATTTTCTTAGCAACATAATTTTAAGTGTGGGAAAGCCCATTTTCTTTTCATTATTACTCCATTCTGCCTAATAAAAGTCTGAGTGGTAAGGTAATAAACACTAAAATTTCTCTCTGTCCATACAATTTGTGGATTAGCATAGATTTTGTAGCTTTTCTCCATAGCTTTACAATTATAATTTAAGGAAAAAAATGTCTTCAAGGACATAATTGATGTACATTTAGGGTGAAATTCTGTCTTATATGCAAAATAGAAAATGTCATTAATAGAAAATGTCATTATGTCCCATAACTAATGAGATAATTGAAGTTTAAAATTTTTTTTCATTACTGTAGCTTTTATTCTGTAGTTTAATAAAGTGCGTAATTTATGCCTTGCCTATATTTTAAAAGTGGAGTTTGCAAGAACTTCATCTTACATTGAATTTTGATTTTAGAGAAAGTACCTTTTTAAATTAGATTACTAAATTAGATTACTCTAAAGAAAAATTTCCATTGAGGTCTATTTATTCATTCTCCATTCCACATGAATTTGTGAGTGCCTGCCTGCTCTGTGCCCCAAATTTCTCCAAGTCCTGGGGCTCACTTGTGAATGACACTCTCAGTTTGCCTGAGACCCTAATGGAGCTACCATTTTATGGCAGCATTTCCACTTAGAAAAAGTCTTAGACATTCCCATAATCTTTGGGTAAATGTTTTTCAAGTCATAATTGTTTCTTTTTTTTTTTTTTTCCAAGACTTATATCACTTTCTGATGTCACAGGGTTTATTTTTTAAAATCTACTCAATGCATAATTTTCCTACTTGTATTTATTTCAGGAAGTGTACATGTTGTCCATCGAAAGTCTGGCAGAAGTAACAGCACGCTGTATCGAGCAGCTTCATAAAGTAGCAGAATTAATTCTTCATGGACAAGAAGAGGAAAAACCAGCTCAGGACCAAGCAAAAGTTCTGATAAAGTAAACGTTACTTACAATTCTTATTTTTCCAAATATATATATATACAAGCGTGTGTGTGTGTGTGTGTGTGTGTGTGTGTGTGTATGTCAAATATCTCTATCCACCTATCTATCTTTCTGCACGCACACACACAAATACTCATATATACTCTATGCACCTAAAGATTCAGGTTTCACATCAACCAATTCCATCATTCTATGGTCATTTTTAAGAAATTCAACCAATTCCATCATTCTATAGTCATTTTTAAGAAATAAAGACTCTCTTAAGAAATGCATTATGTTAGCAAAAAGCAGAAGTAACTAGATATTCCAGGAATTGTTTATGAAGAGATTTCAGAGAAGTCTCACTATATCATTCAGAGCTGTGAAAATATTTATTTTAATAGATCAAAGACTTGAAAGTATAGACCTTTGAGGATAAGTACATTTTCAACATGCCACACGAAAATATGCAAACACACCCCACTGTTCCTGGGCACTTCTACCAGCATTGTATGTTCTGAACTCTGGTGTTAATGGCCGCTAATGTGAATCAGTTCACTCTGAATTTCATGTGTGTACATGTCTGCTGTCATATATTATGTTTTTCAATAAAGAGTAGCTATTATTATTTGTAGTGAAATTAAAAAAAATATATATGTATCTATATACATATATACATGAAATAGTTGTTATGGAGCTGAAAAATAAGCCTCGAACTTTATGCACATGACTGTGTTGTGATAAAGAAAATTAGCACAGTCCCAAATACCCACTCCTTATTACACAGACAAAGGAGTCAAAATAGGAGCCCCCTGTAAGATGTAGGAACACATACACACATAAACACATCTCCAGGACACTCATTTTCTTTACTAGCTGACTCATCTTTGCTTTTTACTGCATTTGGCACCATAAGTTGTGGAATAAATGTTTAATGGAAGGACCTTCCAGAAAGTTGATCAATATGAGGGTCTTTGTACAGGTGGCATTTTACCTCACTTGTCAGGATGTGTCATCTAGTCTAAATTTTCATATCTAGACATGTGAAAATCAAAGATATTATATAAGAACTGCATAATCCTGCCCTTCGTATGCCTAGAAAGAATGTGTACTTACCTCACCATATGAAAGGAAGAGGAAAGGGCAAAATAGGAAAAGTTTAAAATATTGAGGAAAACACATAAGTAATTTTATATTTATGGCACTGATTTGAAAGGGGAGGGCTGACGATCGGAAGTCCCTGATATGGGTAGCAAAAAGACCTTACTCTACACTTCTTTCTGATTCCCAGCCCCAATGATCCGAGCTTGGCAAGCTGCACCAAGCAAAGGGCAATAAAGCCCCGCATTTAGCTGTATAAGTGCCTCTCCATCTACTGCCAAGAACACTTAGAATGGCTCTGGGCTGTCTCCTGGTCTTCCTCCTGCCCCTTTCTGCAGACAAGCTTTGGATGGATGGATGGTTGGATGGATGGGTGGGTAAGTAGATGGATGAGTGGATGGATGAGTGGATAAATGGATGGATAGATGAATATAGCTCAACAAACCTGAAAACATAGGTTAGACATAACCCTTATTTATCAAAACAAAACATTTTCTCTAATGACTTCACTTGAGCTCTAACTTGGGGTTATTATTTTTATAATAGCATTTTAATCACTATTCATAAAAATGATACATACTAATTGTAAAAAAAAAAGTAATTCAGACAATACCCACATTGTTGGGTGTTTAGGTTGCTTTCAGTTTTTGTCACCATCTGATATTATAAATGTTGTTTTGATTAAATCTTTGTGTCTACCTTGCATTGTTTCCTTGGGATAAAGTCCTAGAAGTGGAATGGCTAGAATAAACTTAGATTTTTTATATAAGTCTTAAAAACATATTCTACAGGAGATTTACTTGGAGGCATCTAATAAAAACATAATCAAAATATTAAGAGACACTAGAGTTTGAATCCTAGCTCTGTCACATACTACTGCATGTCCTAGGCAAGCTACTTAACCTTCTTAAATGTCAGTTCTTTCAACTGCAAAATGGGAATAATAATAGAGCCTAACTCATAAGGTCACTGTGAGAAGTAAATATGAATATGCATACAAAAGTATTTAACATAGTCCTCTATGAATGTTTGCTGTTACTGAAAAATGACATAGAGTTGGAGAAAAGCCACCTTGGCAAGAATTTTATATACCTATACACATGCAGCTCAAGCCTTGTATTGGTCCTGAAAATAGTTTTGATTCTAAAAAGAGATCTAATGAGTTAGGTGATTATTCTTTACTTAAGCCTGCAGGGAAAACCGGGATGAGATCAAGCTGTGATTATGAATCGTTGAAGATTATTGAGAAAAAACTGTCTGATTGTACGTTTCTCGATAGAGCATCTTCAAACTTGTGTACCATTCTTTTAAATGTAATACTGTGTTAAATATCAGTAATTGTGATGCCAGTTAAATTATTTTACTTTTTTTTGAAAACCTGCAAACATCTGTTTTTCTCATTTCAGATTAACTACAGCAATGTGCAATGAAGTGGCCTCCTTATCAAAGAAGTTTACAAATTTTTTAACCACTGTTGGGGTAAGATTATAATACTGTTACTTTTTTCACCTGTTAAAGGGAGGTGGGGGCTGTGAGGGGCTATAAGGAAAAGTTGAGGATGCACCTTTCATAGCTCCATAAACAGAGGTTTACTAAAACAAGGCCAAGAACAGCTTCTCTGATGACTGGCAGTTCAGGGGCTCTCCTTTGACTGGGTTCTCACCCTGAGTCTGCTATCTCAGAGGTATGCGATGCTGGATGAGTCTTTGAGCTAATCTGGGCCTCATTTACTTTATTTGTTAAAAAAAAAAAAAATGTCAAGTGTCAAATGTAGGTTCTTCCATTTCTTAATATCTATAATATATAATTTAAGCATCTCTTAAAATAATTAATTCTGAATATACTCATTCACTGTTGCCCTCAGAGCCCATTTTATAAGCCTCACAAGATAACAAGTTTCTTTGCTTTATTGTCACATCTCAGCTTTAACCAAAAGAAGAAAATGTTACCAATTGGCATAAGTGTTTTTTTCAAGGTAACAGCTTTGAAAGGCTTAGCATTCCTTTGGAAGTGTGGCTTCTGGTTGTTGTTTTTTTTAGATATCAGCCACATTATATAATACTATTTTAGTGGGATTGGAGAAGACAAGTAGAAAATATTCCCTTTTAAGCTTTCTACCTTTACTCCCCCCCCACCCCCCAAATGGCTCCCTGGTCTGTTTGCTCGTTGTTTGCACTCATTGTTTGCGCTCCTTGTCTGCTCATTGTCTCTTTGGGTTTTTTTCTTTAGGAGGTACCAGGTACTAAACCTGGGACCTCCCACGTGGGATGCTGGTGCTCAACTGCTTGAGCCACATCCGCTTCCAGCTTGTTTTGTTTTTTGCTCGTTGTCTGTTTGTTGTTTGCCCGTTGTCTTGCTCGTTGTTTTTGCTCTTTGTCTGCTGTCTGTTTTTCCTCACTGTCTGCTCGGTGTTTTTCTTGTCTGCTTGTTGTTTTTGTTTGTTGTCTGCTCATTGTTTTTGCTCAATGTCTGCTCATTGTCTGCTGGTTGTTTGTCTTCTTTGGGAAGCACCAGGTACTGAACCCGGGACCTCTCATGTGGGAGGAGGGCACTCAATTGCTTGAGCCACAACCGCTACCTCTACCTTTTCTTTTAAGGCTTTGGATGTGAGGGCTGGTGACTGTTTCCATGAAAAACAGCAGATTTTACTTCCTGTTTAGTTACACTGTCCTTGGTTACAAATAACAGAGACAAGCTCTAAATAGTTTAGACAGGAAGGGACTTTATTAAAGTCAGTGGAGAATCTGGGAGAGCACTGACCAACCATATCTCAGAAAGGAGCAACGTGAGCAACTCTGGGGACCCATCATCAGAGTTCTTGGACCCTTGCTCTAAATTGTTGCTATTAAATGTGATTTAACTGCAGCAGTCCCCAGACCTGTGTCTTTCCATTCAAAATTATGGGTTCCTAGGTGAGAAAGTGTAAATGTCTCATTAGCTTGGATCAGACACCCACCTGGGCATCACTCAGGACAGACTCGGGGCAGGATCAGATAGTCAGACCTTCTTGTCTGCTGGGGTGCATCTCTGAGGTCAAGGGCAGTTCTCAAAGCAGCGGGAAATGATCATGAACCTGGCTGTCATTCCAAGTGACATTCCAGTCTTAGTGACTCTGTTAATAAAGGATGAGCTACACACCACCTATTCATTCTGCTGTCAAGGAATCTGGTTTCTGCTGTTCCTGCTTTATGAAATAGCAGCTTTTATATATTTGTCTAATTTTAGGCCTTCAGCAGTAGAGCGTCACTGTATACAGGTACAGTGCCTGGGGAGGTGGAAGCTCATTGATAAAATAGGCTTAATAAAATGCATTTGTGTTGTCTGAGGTTACTGAAACCCATGGACTTTGGTGTGAAATGCTAGGTTTGTGGATCAGGAACCGAGAAGTGTGAGGTCTTAATGAGGATGGGATGGCCTTAGCAACTCAGGTTCCCAAGACTCTACTGTACCCTCTCCTCACTTGTCCCTGAGAACAGTTCCACAGCTCACTAGACAAGGAAGCACAGGCTTCTCAGCTGATGGCTTAGCTCCCAGTCTTCTGACCACCAAACATATCAGAGAGTCAAATGCTTGGTTCTGCATGGTTGTCTAGTGATGAGGGTATGTATATCTGTGTGTGTAATGTTTTATGGGATAGGCAGTAAACATTAATTTATCTCCGTTAGTGGGTTATTCATGGTATTACTTTCTATTCCTTTTAATGTATTGTATTCCAGCACAGTGCTTCTCATAACTTAATGTGCATGTGAATCACCTGGAGAGCTTGTTAAAATGCAGATTCTGATTCTCTAGGTCTGGGCTGAGGACCAAGGCTCTGCATTTCTAATAAACTCCCAGGTGATGACTCTGTTCCATTCCTGCAGATCACATTTTGAAGAGTAAAGCTCTAGCAGATGGGTGTGTACTTAAATTTATGTATGTGTATATGTACATATATACAAAGTTTGAGTGCATAAATCAGCAACATACAAGTTACTATTTTGGAGAAAGAAATACCCAAGTCTAAAATAGAGTTTACCATGAAATGCCAGCTCATCACAACACTATCCTTGATCTTGTGCTGTGATGAATTATTTGCATCAAGTCATTGTTTCTGTTTCCTAAAACAGCCATTACTCATAACTTGAAGTTAATGAGTGTATATCGCTCTCCAGACTCCATTTAAATTGCTCCCACATCTCATTGATTCTAAAAACCAATGTCATTTTATTGCCCTCATTTTGATTATATTTTAGAGGCTTATTGATAATCAAATAAACATGAAAACAAATACCATAATGGGTTTTCTGGTTACTTACTCAAATGGCTGGGCTTTTAAAGGGATTTTCCCAAGACTCCATTATGATTTCCCCAGTAAAGCATCACCCTCTGTAGAGTAATGACAAGGAAAGCAGACTGCTCTGTAAAGATAGATTTAATTTATATACTTTCATTTACCATAAACTCTTCCAGCCTAGCCTATTAAGATTGCTCTCATTCTTTCCAGTGACTTTAAGGATTCATAGTCTGAGTAGATTGAACATTGTGGAGAAGACAAGACTGTTGACTGATGGACCAAATAGTCAAAATAATAATAATGATACTAACACTAGCTCTCACTTTCTGAGCCCCTATTTTATTCTAGATTCTGTACTCTGTGCTTTATATAAATTTGTATTTTTCAAATTTGGATACGTAGACCTATTTAATAATGTTTTAGTTTTGTTGCTAATCTGGAAGATACCTTATAACCAGGGACTCATGTTTGCATTTAAAAGGAAAAGGAGACCACAGACCAGGGTGAAGCAATTGAGGGACTTGCCTCCATGGCAAAACTTAAGGGGGCCTACACGAAAAAAGCTGTCAGTCATCAAAACAGATCACAGTTTAATGCAATATTTTAAAAAATCAAAATAGTTGCAAAAATCCATGATAAACAAAATACCAAAATTTTACTAAGGACAGGATCCAACCCTGCACTGGCTAGCACAGCTTGGCCTCACTCACCTCACCGTAATTCCGGACCTACTACAAACTTTAAGTAGTTGAAAAGGTCTGAGTTTCCATTTCTACTGGGTGACCTTAAGCAAGTTACTCAACCTTCCTCATCCATATTTTCTCACCTCTTAATTGGGAGTTCTAATGGAACCTATAATTTCTGTTCCTAATGTTCCTATAATGGTTCCTGGAATTTCTGTTGAAATGAAAAGAAATTGTATAGGTGAAGCATCAGATACAAAGCCCGGTGTATAGGAAGCATTCTGCTTCTCTCCTTCCATAGGAAGCCAGTGTATTACATTTTATGTGGCAAGCCTTGTAGTATGGGCACCTAATCCATCAATTTCAAACTTTTGATTCCACAGAGCAACAAGAAGGCTGAGGTCCTCAACCCCATGATCAATAGTGTCTTGTTAGAGGTAAGTAGCCCCCAGGGAGAAAGTGCTTCAAAGCAAATATTAAAAAGTCACATTTTCTTGTCTTTCTCCCCAAGCAGCAAATGTTATTGCAATTCTAAATCTTACCAACTGTCTTTTTTAGTATATTTGTGGTGCTCAACCAGCTGTAAACCCTCGGGTAGTGCAACAATACCTAATTTTCCAGAATTCCTGATTATAAAAAGAAATGTGAAGCTTGCACGCTATTTCTGTTACTGTGTCCTCCGGCAGAAGCAGATGTCTGCAGCCCAGTTTGACATGAGATTTAACGCTGTGATAACTGACTACCATGAGAGGTTATTGTTTGATGGGGATTTTATGGAAAAGTGGGCACTTCCCTCCATTCTCATTAATTTTCGATTTAGTTGGGTCTAGAGTCCTGACTGGAAAAACGAGTAGAATGTTTAACCCCTGCCCATGGCAGAGGCATCGTCCTCTGTGCCCACTCGCTCTGTGGCCTGCTCACCAGAACTTTGTGACATCAGTTGCATGAGTATGAAACTGCCATAAGCAGCGATGTAAGAGAGAAGAAAAGGGACCCAAGAGTCTTTGTCACTCTTGAGTCGTAGGCATTGAGTTCTGTCTGTGGTTGGTGAAGAGAAAGAAACCTTCCAATAGGGAACAAACTGTAAGAAATGGACACTTCTGCAGCCACAAGGCACCCAGCTGGAGCCACAAGGTGCTAACAAGCTAAGTTTGAACGTGGAGAATATATATACAGTGGGATTTTGTTTGTTCGGTTGGTTGGTTGGTTTTCTGTGTGTGGTGTTTTTTTTTTTCCTGTTTGGGGTAGCTGGAATTGCAAAACTGGGAATTATAAAACTTCCAATCGAAGAGCTACTTATATATTCAAAGCCCTGTGTTGGGGAATCAGACCTTGCTGTTAAGGAAAACTATCAAAGTACAAAAGTAACAAAATGGCAGCACCAAGTGTTACTGTCCAGGATGCAGCCATGGTGGATGGGAGCTGACCAGAAGAGTTGAGGAACTGTAGGAACAGGTTCTGAAGGGACAGACACAGCTAAGAGGAAACTCTGGAGGTCAGAGGGAGAATATGGTACAAGAAAATCTCTCCCCTGGCCACCCAGAAAGCATTAGCAGATGAATTTACTATGTGAGACATGAAGAATATGAGGTCAAATGTTTGTTCACTCCCGCGCGAGGAGTTTTTGCATCTTTTAGTACTCTAAACTTTATATGGCCTCTCCATCTAATCCTGTATGTTAGCCCACCGCAGAACACGAATACTCATATCAGATATCCAAACTAAGTGCGGAAGGTGCCAGTATGGGTGGGAAGAGATGACAGTGTTCAAGGATTTGCCATGAATAATTTCACAGTAATATCTCCAGTTTGCTTTATATAGACAATTCTTTTTTATTCATCAATTGATTAGGACAAACTGGATCCTCCTTCATGTTTGGCTTTTGTGCTGTTTCAGGACAGTGGAGTTGTCTTGATAAAAAGACAAATAAGACTAAACATTTTGGGTCCTGGATATACATACATAGGTACCCTAAAAGTCCAGGGAAATTACTTGCCTCGTTTTGAGTGAATTCTTCTGTTAGTATAGAGAATTAAGGATTGGACTCACTCCATCCAAAGGGAAGTGTTTACATTTGCTTTAATCACCAACATTACGAGGAACATATAATCAACCTGGTATACAGTTGGAGAAAAGGGAATATTATCACACTGGAAGAACTGCCAAGAATGAACTATGAGAATAACCCTTCAACCACATATTTTTCCCTCTCAACAGGGCTGCAATAGCACGACTTACATACAAGATGCCTTCCAGCTGCTACTGCCCATTCTACAGATTTCACATATCCAGACCAGTTGCTCAGCCATGCCCTCACCAGACTCTACCTAATTAAAGGAAACGGCAGGCCTCGTAGCTTCAGTGTATGCCAGTTAAGGGGATGTTTTCTAGGCATCTGGCTGCCGAAGGCCCATTTGAGGACACTACAAGCAATTTTGTACGGACAGTATTGAGGATGCAAGTTTAAAGAGAGTCATTTCTCTTCGTGTATATGGTTGTTTTTTTAACAAATAATTGTGTTTTCTTTATGTTAATTTAAACTTACACTGCTTATATTGAAAATGTCCTTTAATCTGAAATTCATTCACAAATGCTTATTTCCGTTCTCCTGATAAAGCATGCTATATTTAGAAATTTATGGGCAGATCTTAGATTTTTTTAAAAGCCTTTGAATTTCCTATTCTTATAGTATTGTTTTAAATCAGTTTTTATACTGAACTTTGTTGTGTTACATGTCATGAACAAAGAAAATACTACTTATAGATTTTACTGATTGTGGTAAAAGAACATAAATATCTCTTGATAGCCATTCATTCTTGCAGCAAGCATTTATTGAACACCTGCTTTGTGCTCACAATAGAGGAATGTGATCTCACCCCAATAGAACTAGAAATTCTGAAAGAGGGTTTATAATAATTCTTAAAAATGCTTTAAAACAACTATAAATTTTCTAAGCCTTGAAAAAATTGAGGAGCAAGGTAAATCAGTGATTTTTAATGTTCTATCCTGCAATTCATTGTGTTTTTCCCATTTTTTGAAATCTTTTATCCCAAACTTTATATATGAGATAGAATATATATATATATACACACACACACACAAAGGATGTTAAAGAGTATTTAGTTTAATATTGACTTGTTTTGATCTATCCTAGTTCCCTAACTGCCAAGACAAATTGTATACAGTGAGTTGGGTTAACAGTAGGAATTTATCGGCTCACAGCTTCAGAAGCTAGAAGGCTTACTTCCTGCCAGGGTCAGTATTTACTGGCTGACTGGCAATCTGGGTTCCTGGCTTTTCCATCACATGGCAATACACTTGATGGCATCGTCTCCTTTCTCTTCTGGGTTCCATTGACTTCCAACTTCTGACTGCTCTCCATGGCTTCTTTCTTGCTTTGTCTGATTTACATTCTGCTTATAAAGGACTCCAGTAATCTAGATTAAAGCCTAACTTTATTCAGGTGGCCACACCTTAACTAAAAATAACATCTTCAAAAAGGCCCAATGGACAATGGGTTCAAATCCACATGACTAGATTAAGATTAAGAGCATGTTTTTTAGGGGTACACAGTTTAATCTGGCACATGATCATAAGACATGATGGCACAATTACAAAGCTTGAGCATATTCAAATGGAAAATTAAAGAGGTTCCAACACAGCAGAATCCTAGGACTGAATTTAAAAATCTCCTAACAGGTTCAGTTGAGTTAAGGTGTTTCATACACGGATCACACTTACTGGTAGTAAACACCATCATTATATTTGTGAGGGTGGACTAACTGGTCTGTTGATCCCTGGGAGGCTGCGCAGGAGACCCTGCAGGGGCCCTTCCTCTCCTGAGCACCACACATCGATCCCAGGTAGGCGTTCCATGTCACATTCCTATTTCAGAGCTCCATCTTTAGTCCTGGAGGTGTCCTGACAAGACCGTTGGCCCCATGGCTCTCTTCAGGGCACATGAAGATTGTAGATTTGCAGGAGTAAATCATATTCTTTTTTTTTTTTTTTTTTTAAAGATTT
>JAQZBX010069091.1:0-15630 GCA_029593785.1 Cabassous unicinctus | reverse complement strand
AAAAAAAGAACAGTTATATTTTGCCTAACAATACTCACCAGTCCTGTGTAAAACTAGAAGCAAACTAACTTTCCACAGTAATGTGCAAATCCTAGGGTAATTTTCACTATTAAACCCAATATCTTATAACTTAAATACTGTGGCATGAAGTTAATACAACTTATGTCATATGACAAAAGGATGAGATAGGGAATAAAATAAAGATATTTGATTTATATATAATTACAAACATATTTATCACAAAACAAGGAAGAAATATTCATAATCATTAGGATCCTCAATCCTTTAAATTGTCATATGGTTAGAATTTATATTTATAACTACTGTCTTCCAGTACATGTACCATATCCCCTTTCCCTTCAGCAAACACAGCAGCTGGCCATGGTTCTTTGCTCAGAGAGGTGACCCAAATCTTCATTTCTGAAGCAT
Source organism: Cabassous unicinctus (assembly GCA_029593785.1). Lineage (NCBI taxonomy): Eukaryota > Metazoa > Chordata > Mammalia > Cingulata > Chlamyphoridae > Cabassous > Cabassous unicinctus. The sequence continues at coordinate 15,201 of JAQZBX010069091.1, read as the reverse complement.
CTAGGCCATTAGTAACCCTGTCTGGATTACTACACTATTATTACATACCATCACAGGGTATGGTAGTACTAAGGGATGCCCTAGGTGATCTCCTGTGTTCCAGGAAAGCTCTTTTTTACCTATTGTGTGTAGTAGCAGTACTATTTCTCCTTGATAGTCAGGATCAATCACTCCAGCAGAGACATGAGGAACTCAAAGTGACTGGACAGTAGCCTTAAACTCAAGTTTAATGGAATCATTGTTGTGTCTCCTGGTGTATGCAGTCCTCATTTTGAAACTAAGACCTGTAGACAACCAGGGTTGAGGGACAGGAAGCAAACATTTTTCTTTTGGATCACTAGGGATTATAATGAAAGGTGCCTCTCCTATTTCCACCACATAATTCTTGACTCATAAATCTTGGCTATGGAAGAAACAGTACCGTAGAATGTACAGTGATTTATAGAATGTACAGCTTTCTGGAGAACATTGCCCTAGCCCTGCAATGTGTTGGTGTTCTAACTGAGTCTTCAAAGCCATTCCACCATTATATCAGCTACTTCAAGGTGATAGGGAACATGATAAGATCATTTAGCTCCATAAGTCCATTTCCACACTTCATTCGCCATGAAGTAGGTACACTGTTCAGAAGTAATGCTGTGTTGAATACCATGACAGTGGATTAGGCATCCTGTTGGCCCACAGATGGTAGTTTTTTTCAAAAGTATTTCATGCAGAGAATGACAACCCATACTTCCAATGTATGTCTCTTCCAGATAGAACAAAATACTCCCCTTTCTATGATGGATGTTGGCCAATAAAATCAACTTGTCATCAGTTAGCAGGCTGATTACCTTGGGGAATGCTGCCATATCAGGATCTAATTGTCTACTTCTTGTAGATTGGGCTATCATCAGTAGCTATATCCAGGTCTGCCTTGATGAGTTGAAGTCCATGTTGCTGTAACCAGGCATCACCTCCATCCCTACCACAATGACCACTTTAATCATGATCCCATTAAGCAATGACAGAAATGGCTGTGGAAAGAGGCAGACTGGTATCCAGTCAGAATATAGGCTTTTAATGTCCCCATCTTTATTATTATCAACCCACATGTTCCCATTCCAATTTTATTATGTTATTCATTTCCAATGAATGCCCTCACTTTACAGCATATGCCTTGCAAGGTTGGGAATTCACTTTACATTATAATTCAGCCACTTATATGATAATCTTCTTGGCCTGGTTTTCAGAAATTGCAAGTCTGTGGCTACACAAAATAAATTCTATTTCAAGGCACACATAAAAACTTTCATGTTCCTCATCTAGCACTTAAGTTGGAAATTTGAAGCTTTAAGCTCATCCTTTCCTTTTAAAACTGTATCCAGAGTATTTAGTAACAACCAGCCATATCATTATAATTTTTAACTCCAAAAAAGTCTGTTGAGATTTTTAAAACTGGATAAAAACTCTCATCCAAAGCCTTCCTACATTTGAGTAGATTTATCCATTGAGTAGTATTTTAAATATCTCTATTGCCAATCCATGCCATGGACTATCAGTTCCATGTTGGTTGTTGGAAATAGAGTCATTATTACCTTTGAATCTAATCAATATAGTGAACCAATTCCAAAATACCTAGAACAATGTTAAAAATCTCATCCTTAGGACTCTGTTTCTCAAGAATTATTTACACTACTATAATTAGTATTAATCAGTGTACTCAAGAGAAAATGAAACTCACCAGAAATAAATATTTCTATATGTCTGTCTATCTATCTATCTATCTATCTATCTATCTATCTATCTTATAAATGTTATGAGATTTTCATAAGAATTGACTCACGGGAATATGGGGATGGACAAATAGGGCGGGCTGCAAGCTGGGAACTCCAATGAAGGTGATCAATGAATTCCCCAGCAGAAGCTGGCTGGCTGAAGTAGAGATAGAAATTCTCCCTTCTACTGCTAAATTCATCACTTCTCATATTATGGCCTTCAACTAATTGGATAAGATATCTCTCAGTGTTGAAGGCAAACTTCACATTTGATTGTAGATGTAATCATCCTTAGGTGCAATCAATTTAGTGATGATTTAAATTCATGAAGTATCCTCACAGTAACAATCAAGCTAGTGTTTGCTTGACAAAAACTAGACACCATAACCTGGCCAAGTTGACCCATGAACTTAACCATCACATTAATTCAGGCAAAACAATTTCAAATTCTACATGTATCATTTTATTGAAAGAGTTCTCAAATCCAGTGGATATGAATTTTCCAATATTTTTTTACAAGCTTTCCTTGTTTTCTTCTATTTCTACCATTGATCATACACATTACTTTATTTCTTCATATGGCATTTTTGGAAAGCCTGCAATTTGCAAAGTAAAAAAGATCAGTCCATTCTTTCATTCTATTTACTAGCATGCTTAAAGGAAGGACTCTATAGGTTGTTTAGTGTGATTCCTGGTATCATTTTTAACAGCTAGGTAGGCTTCTGCACATTGCTTAGAGTTTATGCACCTCTGTTTCATCAAATGTGATTATAGGTAATATTAGAACCACCTCTTAGAGTCATTATGAGGATAAATGACTTAGTATATGTAATGGAGTTATACAATGTACAGCATTACAAGCATTTTTACTGTATTTTTATTGTATTTATACTGCATATAAATGCTAACAATTGCTAATAAATGGTAACAATAACATATAAATGCTAACAATTGCTAGTAACTATTAATTATTCCATGACTAATACTCATTGAAAATATTTTATAGATAAACTATTCATTCTTGTCATTTTATGCTCTAGGTCTGCAGTCATGTATACAATCAGAATTAATTCTTGCATTTATACAATTTTTAGGGTCCATATTTTGTTAGAGCTACATAATAATCACATACTTACAACAATAACATGACAACTAGTTTTGTCTTTTATGTTGAATGAATTATTGGCCAGATATTTTTAATTATGCTTGAGTTAATCCTTGCTCTTAATATCCATTTCTTTCTTTTCCACAGAAAGGTTATTTTTGTTAATTTGAAAGTCATAAACCAGGGTACAAATTTCATTGAAACTTTATTCTCACAATTAGAAACATTTAGCCTTAAAAATGGTACTGGGATGCTGCAAATATTTTAGTCCTTTTAAGTGATGCTTATTTAGAAATACATTTGAAGTAGTTTTTCCCTTTACTCCAGAATAAGAAAGCATCACCTTTATTATGTCTTGATTTGGACATTCTCATGGCTTCAAACTTTTAGCTAACAATTTCCCATTGTTTAAAGCCAACGCATTTCATAGTATCTGATTTAATCATCCCAGGAAATTAAAACAGATGTTGGTACCAGAAGAGTGGGGTGCTGTTATTGCAAATACCAAAAATGTGAAAATGGTTTTGGAATTTGTTAATGGGTAGAGGAAGAAGAATTGTGTGGTGCTTGATAGAAAAGGCTCCAGGAATATTCATTTACATATAAGCACTTATTTTACTTTTAGTAATTTGAATGGAGTTCCTTTAAGTATTTTCATTTGTTATTTTGATATTACCATTCTGAGGTGTGAAAATATGCACAAAAACACACAACTTACTATTGTTAATCATAGTTTTCATTCTCTTACAAGATAAGTTTAATTGTCCAAAAGCATTATATTTAAAAGATCTCTTTGAAGGCTATTTTTGATTATTTTAATCTGTACTGTGAACTAGCAGCTCTTCACAAGAATTTTGTTCTTCCTACTTATTGGCTTTTAACCAAATTGTTCCCAATGTTTTAAAATACAATCTACAATATTTCTTTTTTCTTTTAGAGCTTTCCTTTTCTCTCATTTTCACTTAGACCTTGGCTGAACAATAAAAATTGCAGTATATACTCACTGGGATTATCAAATTCTTAGGGAATACTTGTTTCTCCCATGACTTGCTGCATTTTTAGGGTCTCCTGCACTCAAGGTAGGAGGCCCCACGCTCTCCAATCCTTAGAGATAGCATGACTCTGGCAGGGTCTGGACTGGAAGAGTGAATGTCCAAATGAGGGCCAGGGATTTCACCAGGAAACATTTTCCTGAAAGGTTGTTGGATCCTTAAGGGCTCCTGCTTGGATTAGGTAAATTGGAATTTACCCCTAGATAATCATGAGAGAAAACAGGGTTATTAACACTAGCAGAAGGATAGGATACAGGGGTGTTTCAAATTTGCCTTCTCCCAAGCCATGTGGAACAGAAGTTTCCATGGATTCAAACAGGGAAGAATAGTTACCATCACAAAGGTGAAGCCAGTTTTGAAATACCCATAAGCAAAGTCAAACTCAATTTAGAATTATCACCACAATAGCTAATCTAGACCAAATCCATCCAGTTATAGCAATATCAGATGTTATTCTTTTGCTGTTTTATAATGTACAAATTTACTAGAGGGAAGGAAAAGAATAGCTGCTATGTACAGCAAGGAAAACAGTAAGAGTGAGAGGTGATGAGTTTTGTTTGTTTGTTTTTGCTTATTATTATTGGAATACTGAAAATGTTCTAAGAATGATTGAAGTAATGTATGCACAAAAATGTGATTATACCCAATACCATTGATTGCACACTTTGAATGGCTTATGTTTTATTAATAAGTATCTATAAAAGTGAGTTGTTAAAAATAAAAGCCCTACTTACAATTAGTCACACACACAGGAATAGGTAAAGTTTAATAAAATGTGTTTTTGTATACATAAAGATCCAAACCACCACACTCCACTTTTTGGACCCTAAAAAGACGTGTTTTCTACATGCAAAATGCATTCATTCTATGACAGCATCTCCAAAGACAAGTCATTTCAGAAACAATGCTAAATACTAAGTGTCATCAAAATATGCTATTGATGTGATCTGTCCTGAGGCATAATCCTCCTTCTACCTGTGGACCCATGAAACGTAGGGAACAAATGATCTGTTTCCAATTTAAAATTGAGGCACAGGTAAGGATAAACTTTCCCGTTCCAGTAGGGGAAGATTGGAAGGAAAACAGGAGACATGAAATCCAGAAGGGCAAACTCCATTATATTTCAAGGTCAAAGAGTCATCTATAGATCAATGTCTTCTCAGGGCTTGATGGAGCAGCAGCCCCACCCCTTCTAAGCACTTGCACAGCAACCCTGTTTATGACAGCACACACGATGCATCTACTAGGGCCTACCTTCTGCTGAGCTGTTCACCGCTGCTCCCAAAGGACTATTGAAATGGATCATTGCCAGAAAAGGGCACAGTATAGATTGGTGTGAAGAGAAAGTCCTATTTGACAAGTTGTACTGTAAATACAACTTAACCCATATTTAAGTCATCTGGAAATATTTGAAATCAAATAATTTTCACATTTATTCTCATTTATATTTAATAAAATCTTTTGATTGAAATGTGATTGGTCCCACTTTATAATTATGAGTATTAAACAAAAGCATTTCATGGACATTATAGCAATTTTCAGATTAATTCTCTTGTTGTACTTTCTATTATAAATATTCTGGATGTAAATACCACAATATTCATTCATTTTTGTGAATTTTAATATGCTATATTATGAAAGCAGGTGGTAGAAACTTAATGTTAAATTAACTGGAAAATAAAACACACAAATTGGTAGGGGTTTTGTTTTGCTTTGCTTCATATTTTGCATGTCTTACATGAATTATGTAGCCAAGAGAGAATGAACATTTATTCATTTAATTTATGCAGGAAGTGGATCCACTTGGGCCCAACTTCATTACCATTTCCTAGCTCATCATTGTCTAGAATATCATTAAGCCATTACAAGAAAGCAATATGATATCATTCTGCAGACTCTATTTTTTTTTTAATCAACCAAAACAGCAGTTTAATAACAGAAGACTCTATTTTTATGGATATTGTTTGGAGACCTTGTAAATATATACTGGGAAGTCTGGATTGCCATTAGTTTGGAGCCATATAGTATTCCAATGAAGAATGTGACTGAAATAAGGATTTTTGTATTGAAGGGCTTCACAGATAATGAAGAGCTGAATGTCTCCCTGGTTTATAATTTTTATAACTCATAGCAATCTATCTTTTTACTATTATAGGAGATTTGGGACTGGCAGTATTGGTCATTGGAGATTCCAGCTCCACAACCCCATGTGTTATTTTCTGAGTGTGTTATCATTTAGGATGCCTGCTATTCTTCAGTTATCACCCTGAAAATATTGGTCAATTTCTTGGCAGTGGATGCAATGAAAAAATGTTTAGTTATGAACATAGTTATGAAGTGCATTTTTAACATTGTGTGAAACTCAAAAGAAGGAGGTTAGTCTATATCTCTGTAGTGAGAAACTAGGCAATAAAATATCTATTACTTAATACTGTTTACATATCCAAAATGTTTCCAAATAAAGCATTGTTCAGTCCTCCAATGCAGCATTTAACAAATGTAGGTAAACTGCATCAGCTATATGTCTACTACTGTGTTCAAACTACTCCATATTAAATATCCATTGATATATTGATATTATTAGTTTATGTGTAATTTGATTTTCATTCACTATATTTAAAGATCATGTACTCAGGATTTGATGGCATCATATAACATCACATTGATATAGTAAGTCCTCAGTTTTTACTATGAAGTGAATTGCTCTTCCTGAATCCTTGTGAAAGACCTCTCAAATATTATTATATAAGAAAATAATATGCACTCATACACTCAGATCCTTTCTCTGGAGATTCCTTTTGCAATGTTTGAGAAAACACCATAGGTTTTCATTCCATTATTTCCTACCTACTGTTCAGTCACAGAAAAGGATTGGATTGACTCAGAATATATGCAAAATATTTTGAGGTGATATGGTAATTTTTATTTAGTGCATAATTAAGGCTTTGGATAAATGAATGAAAGTATATTTATTTAAGCCTTATTTATTTTGCTTTACTTATTTTTGTTCTAATATTTCTTGACTTGGAGTGATATTAAGAATGAGAATATGTTTTCTTTCAATGAAATTTACTATTTCCAGTGTGAAGTTATATACAATCAAAAATTTTCAGGACCTCAATCTCTAATCATTTATACAAGAGTAATTCATATGTCTCAAATGACAAAAAACACATTTGACTGCGTAGTCTGGTTTAAATATACACAAAATTTCTCTAAAAACAAAAACAACAACAAGTTGAAAATGAGCTTTAGCCTGATAGTGAACAATAGTAGGGACCAAATGTTTAACAATGGGTCACCAAGTTACCATGAGACTTCAGTTGCCCATCATGAAATGGATGTTGTCTTATGAAGAAGCCATAAAATTGGATGTGTACAACAGCACTCCACCAAAAAATGGCAGTGGTATATATGACATAGGGCTTGAGCAGGTCCTGAAGGTACAAGTAAGTTACATGAGGAATTGGCCTAGATGTCCATGCCCCTCACTCCTACTACATTACTTTTACACCCTCAGGAAACGTTTACAGTTGAGAACATATTTTTCTGGGATAAACACAACTTCAAACCACTACAACACTAACAAATTTAAAATGCCAGATTATCTAAAAAAATTAAACTTTCCATGAGCCCACATGAAAGATGGGTTGGAAATATCCAATAAATCAGAATACAAGGGGGACATTAGGTTGAGGGAAGCAAGATGGACCCAAACGGCAAATACTGTGTAGCTGAGTTATTATGAACTAAATATATTGTGTAAACTCTTGGAGTTAATAATTAGAATATAGGTCACCAGAAATAGAATGAAGGTAGTAATTGGAAAGCTAAGGGTTAATCTGTGCAGAATTGGTAAAGGTTTTTCTGTAAATCTTTGGAAAAAATAGAAATGGTCAAAACATATCATAGTGCTTGTAACTAGCAGAGCAGTTATATGGGTATGACAGTGGTTGAAAAGGAAAGGCTAAGGTCATGTACATTACTAGAGGAGTAAAGGAGGCAGGCAGTAGGAAGTGCTTAATAAGCTTCCAAGAGCCTATTAAGCACTATGAGACAAATACTAGAAGGAAAGCTTAAAAATGTAACATTGGACTGTATAACATCGTGAAACTTTAGGTAAAATATGAATATGAGTAATAATGCATATATAAGACTGCTTTTACAATAATTGCAAATAAAAACAAAGAAATGTCAATAAATAAATATTGTATAAACATATATTTGAAAAGGTATACTAAAGTGATTTTATTTGGTATTGGTATATGATAAGTAAAGGTATCTATATAATGGTCTTGTCAACTCTTAATTATAGTTTTCAGTAAATCTTCACTTAAAACAAACTGGGCACTTTTGTGTATTAGCTAAGCAATTAAAACTTTTTTATTAGTAACAGTAATGTTTCTAAGCTTCCCCACTTTTCTAGCAGTTGAAGTAATTCCATGTGTTTTCTCTAAAGACTTATTTTTAGGTTACCTTTCACTGTTATTAAATTTGTAACAGCCAAACCCGAAATTTGGTTTATAAGTTCCTAGGCATGGGCAGTGTATTAGTCAGGGTTCTCTAAGGAAACAGAATCAACAGGAGATATCTGTTAATAATAAGATTTTATATGCATCTCTCACATGACTGTGGGGATGCACAAGTCCACTTTCCAATGGCAGGCTGCAAACCAGGGGCCCAAATGAAAGTCCGGTGAAGGTCCTTAATGAGTTTCTGAAAGTCATTATCTGTCCAAAGATGAGCTGGGAAATTGTCTCTGAATGCTGAAATCACTTCCCCTCTTAAGGCATTCAACTGATTGGATAAAGCATCACCATTGCTGACAACAATCTCCCTGATTGATGTAGATGTAACCTGCTATCTATGCAGTAAACTCACGGTGACTAAATTCCATAAATGTCATTGTATTATAATTAGCCCAGTGTTTGCTTGAACAAACAACTGCACACAATTACCTGGCTGAGTTGACACATTAGCCTAACCATCACAGTCCACCCCTTGTCAACCTGGAAACCTTAAACATTACCTTAAACCATACTTAGTCTCTAAGTAAAAACAATAACAGACATTCATAAATATATATATATTTCTACCTAACAATGTTCATCTCTCTTGTGTGCAACAGGAAATGCATAATTCCCTACAATATAGGGTGCAAGTCCTTGGGTAATATTCACTCTTAAACTTGACATCCTTAAATATTATGCCATGAAACTAATGAAATTTTCAGATGATATGGGATTAGGTTAGAGAAGAAAACAAAGAAATTCATTTTGGGGAGATACAGGCAAGATGGCCTCAGTTTAAGTGTGGACTCACCATCTCTCTTGCAAAAATATGGCTGAGTAGGGACAAGATCCTGCCTGAGTGAGCTGTTTTGGGAAACCATGGAGCAAGCAGCTTCAGGGCATTGATCTGGAGAGAGCTGGACAAAGAGACAAATTACTCAATATAAAACCCTGAGTTTCTTTCCCTTGAGGCTGGAAACTGTAGGATGGCTAAGCCCCACTCTCAAGGCAAAGCCCCTGTGAACCCCAAGCCCCAACTCCCACAGCCACCCCAGTGGGATGGAGCATTCTCCAAGAGTGTGAGGGCTCTGGAAAATGGTTTCCTTTCTGTGGGTTTGGTTGCCTGGAACCTGTTTGAGCTTTGAGGGACATATCAGCTGGCACAAGGTGGCACCAGGAAGAGGGGAGAGATGAATAGGCTGAGGCAGCCTGATTTACCTAACCACTCTGTGATAGAGAAATTTGGTCTGGAAGAGGATGGAGTTAGGCAATTGACTAGTCCTGTGCTGAAAACTATCAAAATTTCAACTCCCCTAAAGGAGGCAGGCAGTAGGAAGTGCTTAATAAGCTTCCAAGAGCCTATTTAGGATCCCCTGGAAGGGAAGAGTGGTCTGGAAGAAGGTTGAGAGACACTTTTCTGTAATGAGTTCAGTCACCAGTGTCCCATTTGAATTTCAAAAGGGAACTAAACCTGACCAGGATAGGTGATGACGAATGCCCTCACACAGGCTATTGCATCCTGCTGCCCTGGGATAGAAATCAATAATAGAAACAGGGCAGGGGCAGACTCCTAATCAGCAGGAATTTATCCAACTGCAAAGAGTCAAACCTGCCCAAGATAAAGTGACTGTATTGCTTTCTGAAGAGCTAACTGACGCAACAAGAAAGTTTAGCTCAGTGGAGGAGTTTCCCCCTTGAATATATGAGGTCCTTTGTTTAATTACCAGCTCCTCTTAGAGTAGTGATCTACTGGGATATCAAACATCCAGCTGATACTATAGAACAGGGAAAACATAGAAATTATTTTTGTATTAACTTCTTTTGGGTCTCTTATTTTTCCTAAAAAAAATGGTTATTTTCCTTAAAAACTAAGTTTTTCACTTAGTTTACTAAGTTTACTCACTAAAACCTGCTTCAAAACCTGCAGAGGGAAGGCTGCAGGGGAACTGATTTACACCAGCAGCCTGAGAAGTTCCATAGGGGCCTAAGAGGGAAGACTTTTCTTCCTTGGTTTTTGTTTGACTGCTTGTTTGTGTGTTTGTTTCTTTTGTTTTCTTGTTTTTCTTTCCTCTTTCTCCCTGCCTTTTTCTTTCTTTAATTAGGTGCTGCTGGCTTATTTCTTCTTTGCTTTTTTCCTCTTCCTTGAGTTCCTCCTTTATGTATATACCAATTTTGTCTACCAATGTTAACTCTATTCCTCCCTTCATTTTTCTATCTTCTGCTTTCTGTTGTTGTTTTTACATTCCACCTCTCTTTATTTAGTGACAAGTTTTCTGGTTTTTATTTCCATTTCATATATTCTTTATTCTTTCTACTAACATTTTTTGTTTTTGTCCTTTCTTTTCTTTTTCTCTCTTTCCTCATCCTTCGCTTTTTAATTCATTCTATATATTTTTCTATATTTGGTTTCCCATTGCATTGTAGGTACTCCACACTTTTTTTCCTATTACACTATACTGCTTATATGAGTAAAATATTCATTTTCCTAGGTCTTATATGGAACCTTATCTAACTTTTAGTATTATTATTACTATTACCTTTTTCTTTTCTTACCTCTTGCTTTCTCTGACCCAAGGAAATAGCAAGGAAATAGAAAAAGAAGAACCAACTGTTAAAAAGAAAACTGAACACACACACAAAACAGAAGTTAAATAAACCCCTAGGGTAGAGAGAGAAGCTAATCAAGTGAACAAACCAATCAAGATGAAAATATGATCAGACAGCAACAAAAAATCACAAGCCATGTCAAAAAACAGAAAGCTATGGTCCAGTCCAATGAACAAACCAAAAACCAGGAAGAGATGCAGAACATTGAAAAATTAATCCAAGTTGTCCAAACAAATTGTATGGACCAACTTAATGAAGTGAAGGAAAAGATTAAGGATATTAAGAAGACACTGAGAGAACATACTGAGGGAATTGGAAACATACATAAAATGATAATGGATATGATGGTGATGAATGGCACAATCCAAGAAATCAAAAAGACACTGGAAGCACATCACAGCAGATGTGAACAGGCAGAGGAAAGAATAATCAATGTGGAAGGCAGTATATCTGAAATCAGATAGTAGAACAGATAGATAAAAAGACAGAAAAAATCCAGCAGGGACTTGGGGATTTGAATGACAACATAAAATGCACAAGCATATGCATTATAGGCATCCCAGAGAGAGAAGAGAAGAGAAAGGGGACAGAAGAAGTGTCGAAGGGAATAAAGGTTGAAAACTTCTCAACCCTACTGAGGGAGATGGATGTACATATCCAGGAAGCACATACCACAAAGAGTATAAATTTCAACAGGCCTACTACAAGACATATACTTGTCCAACTGTCCAATGCTCAAGACAAAGAGAAAATACTGAAAACAGCAAGAGAAAAGAGAACCATCACATACAAGGGAAGCTCAATAAGGTTAAGTGCTGATTTCTTATCTGAAACCATGGAGGCAAGAAGGCAGTGGTATGACATAGTTAAGGTACTAAAAGTAAAAAACTTCTAGCCAATAATTTTCTATCCAGAAAAGGTGGCATTAAAAAATGATGGAGAGTTCAAAATATTCAAAGAGAAACAGAAATTAAGAGAGTATACTAATAAGAAACCTGCCATTCAAGAAATACTAAAGGGAGTTCTGCATGTTGAAAGGAAAAACAGGAGAAAGAGAGTTGGAGGAGAGTGTAAGAACAACTAAAAAGACGAAAAGAGGAATAAAAATCACATATGACTTACATAAGCCCAAAGAAAATATGGCTAATATAAGTAATTCCTTGAGAGTAATAACACTGAATGTTAATGGATTAAATTTATCAATGAAGTGAGACAAATTGGCAGAATAGATAAGGAAATATGACCCATCTATATGCCATCTACAAGAAACCCAACTTAGACCCAAGGATTCAAGGAGGCTTAAAGTGAATGGCTGGAAAACAATCTTATAAGCAAACAATAACCAAAAAAGTGTGGGAGTAGCTATACTAATATCAGACAAAATTGACTTTTAATGCAAAACTATTGTAAGAGACAAAAAACACACATACTATATTAGTAAAATGGATAATCTTTCAAGAAGAAATAACAATCATAAACATTTATGTACCTAAACAAGGAACCTCAAAATACATGAGACAAATACTAAAAAAACTAAGTGGAGAAATAGATGCCTCCGCAATTACAGTTTAATAATTAAAATTTACCATTATCTTTAATCCACCATTATCACCATTAGATAGAACATCTTGATAGAGCAGAGGATCAATAAGGAAACAAAGATCTTGAATAATACGTTAGAGGATCTGGACCTAATATACATCTACAGAACACTACATCCAAATACAGTGGGATATAACTAAAGATGTAAATGACTTATACATAGAAACCTACACAACACAGGTAAAGAAATCAAAGAAGACTTAAAGAAATGGAAGAATGTTCCCTGTTCATGGGTAGGAAGACTAAACATCATAAAGATGTCTATCCTACCCAAACTAACTTAGAGATTTAATGTAATCCCAAAAAATATCAACACAGCATTTTTTACTAAATTGGAAAAACTATGAAATTTATTTGGAAAGTCAGGAGGCCCTAAATAGCCAAAGACATCTGGAAAAAGAGAAATGAAATCAAAGGAATCACATTACCTGGCTTTAAAACATACTACAAAGGTATAGTTGTCAAAACTGCATGGTATTGGCACAAGTATACACATATTGACCAATGGAACCAAATTGAGAGTTCTGATATAGATCCTCACATATACAGTCATCTGATATTTGACAAGGCCACCTTCAACTGTGAGAGAATGGCCTCTTCAACAAATGGTGTTTGGATAACTGGGTATCCATATCCAAAAGAATGAGAGAGGAATACCACCTCACACCTTACACAAAAATCAAGTCAAGATGGATCAAAGATCTAAATATAAGAGCTAAGCCCATAAAGCCTTGGAAGATAATGTAGGGAAGCATCTACAGGATCTTGTATTAGGAAATGGCTTCATGAACTTCACACCCAAAGCATAAGCAGTGAAAGAAAAATAGAAAAATGGGACCTCCTCAAAATTAAAACCTTCTGCATGTCAAAGGAGTTTGTTCCAAAAACTGAAAAGACAACATACTCAATGGGAGAAAATATTTGGTAACCATATATCTGGTAGGAGCCTAATATCCAGCATATAAAAAGAAATCCTATATCTCAAAAATAAAAAGACAAACAACCCATTTAAAAATAGTCATGTGATTTGAACAGACTCTTATCCAAACAAGAAATACCAATGGCTAAAAAGCACATGAAAAGATGCTCAACACCCCTAGGTATTAGGGAAATGCAAATCAAAGCTACAATGAGATATCATCTTACATCCATTAAACTGGTGGTCACTAAAAAAACAGAGGACTACAAGTGCTGGAGAGGAGGTGGAGGAATCAGAACCCTCATCCACTGCTGGTGGGAATGTAGAATGGTCCAGCCATTGTGGAGGACAGCCTGGTGGTTCCTCAAAAAACTAACTATAGATCTGCCATATGACCAAGCAATTCCACTGTTGGGTATATACTCAGAAGAACTGAAAGCAAGGAAATAAACAGATATATGCACACCAATATTCATAGCAGCAGTATTCACTATTCCTAAAATTTGGAATCAACCCAAATGCCCATCAACAGATGAATGGATAAACAAAATGTTGTATATACATACAATGTAAATTGTATACACATGTAATGGAATATTACCCAGCTGTAAAAAGGAATAAAGAACTGACACATGGGATAACATGAATGAATCTTGAAGCCCTTATGTTGAGTGCAGCAAGCCAGGCATTGAAGGACAAATATTACATGACCTCTCTGATATGAATTAAGCAAATTGATGTGACTCAGAAAGCTAGACACTGGAAGATAGGTTTACAGGAAATAGGGAAAATAAGGTTGTGAGGCAATGCCCATATTGGCAAAATCTATAATAAGGTGGAAGTGAGTTGTTGTGTACTGAAGGGATATGACAGGGGTGGAGGGATACTATTGGGTTGGGTGGTGCAAATTTGACAGGGTCCTGAGCCTGGGTTGGACAGCCCATTGAACTGGGGGGAGGGTTGGCAGAGGGAGCAGGTAAATACTGGGGATTTACCAGTATTGTATGTATGTATGGGATACCCACACATACTGGGTGGGTATGTCATTGAAACCACAATGTTGAGAAAATTCTTTTGGCACTATGACAAGGAAGGGTTACTGATTCATGGTGTTGAATGGAGGGCATTCGGGACAGGGCACACCTGGGGCAATCTTATAGAGAATGTATGTGTGTGATCATTTAGTCATAGTGTGCTTTATCAGTGGGGGGGGACCCACATAATGAGTGGAAAGGAGTTGGACTCCCAACCTGGTGAAGCCCAATATGTTCTCAGAGGGGAGGGTGTCTCTTGAGAACATGGGCATTTCCTAATAGGGAAAGACAAACTAGTGTGTGAAGCCCTCAGGATTGCAGGAAATATCTATGAATCTTGTCCTTCAAGGAGTGAAGCCTGGTTGTCAACCTGGGTCCTGAGAGGAGGGAGAGGGAGGAATATAATAGATGGAAGAAAGGGGATTTAGGAGGCAATGGAAGTGTTTTGCATGATCTTGCAATGATGGATACAGGTTATGTTAAATTTCATAAAAATTTTATAAAAGTTTATGGTCTAAAATGTAAACCATAATGTAAACCATTGACCATAGTTAGTAGGTATGTTTCAATATTTGTACATCAGCTATAAAGAATGTACCATCCACATGTAAAAA
>JAQZBX010069090.1:0-15637 GCA_029593785.1 Cabassous unicinctus | reverse complement strand
TGGCGTGGAGAGGGAAGAAGCACCCCAGTGTTTATGCATGGGGGATAGCCCGTTTTTGTTAAAGGTGAATAAATTGATTTTTATTAAAGCAATTATTAGAAGTTCTTCTGGTGTGCTGTGAGGGTGTTTTTTTTTTTTATAAGATTTTTAAGATGATGATGGGTGTTTTTAATTATGGTTTGTTTTTGAGGGTTATAGGGAATGTTAAAATGGTGTGTTATATTATATAGCTGGAGAAAAGATTTAAATGTGGAGTTATGGTATGTAGGTCTATTGTTTGTTTTTAGGTTTTATGGGACTTTTATGAGAAGGATGGCTTGTTGTATGGCGTTTATGTAGTGATGAGTGCGTTTGTCTGTAAGGGCTATTGTATTTATTAGGCTGGAGTAAGTATTTTTGATAACATGAACATATTTTTGGCGACTAAATGATGGGATATGAGTGACATTTATTTGTTATTTTGAGTTTGGTTTTAAGTTTTTAGGGTTAGTGTTTTGGGGTTGTAAAGGTTTTAGAGGCAAGAATGGAGCACATCGCCGGCAGCTGTGAACTAAATGTTTATATAATTTTGTGGGTAGGTTTGGGAATAGGTGGTTGATAGCACTGGCCGAAAAGGGAAAACGGGAGTGTAGACTCCTTGTTTGTGTTATTGGATTATGGCTGTGAATTGTTAAGACTAAGTTAGAAACAGTAGAGTTAATTTGATTATTGTTTTTTGTTAGTGGTTTAAAAAGTTTAGTATGACTGTGTATATGAGTAATGAATTAAGGTTTTTGGTGTTGTTTTAGGACTTTTTGTAGGTTTTTAAGGCTTTGATTAATTTTAGAATTATTGGAAAAAAACATGTTGAAAGCTATTATTTTTGTTATTTGTGTGGCATAAGAATTGTTAGAGAAGATGTTAATGGGTTTGGAGGGAAAGTTTGTTAAGGCAAGGGTGATGGCGTTTATTTTGTTTTGCTGAATATTATTGTTTAAGCAACGTGTTTGAAAATGAGGCGTTTGGCTATTTAGGGCATAGCTGAGGTATTTATAGTTTGATTTTGAGGCGTTAGTAAAGACTATGTGGGCCTTAGGTAAGGGTGTGGATGATGGAAAAGTATGACTTTGTTTAGAGATTTTGAGACAACGGAGCTTTTGTAATATTTTATTATTAGGGTAGTGATTGTTTATTTGTTTAGTAAATGAGAGCAGGAGTATTTGGAGGTGAGGCTTTGTTTGAACTAAAAGGTTGGGTTTTTTTTTGTTGAATGGCTAAATGAGAGTGCTTGGTGTTTTTTTATATATATCTGTATTTAGGCGCACTAGGTTTTGTGTTAATTGAATATAGGCTTGAACGAGGGGAAGGATTTTGGATGAGTGAGACTTTGTTAAACGGGTTTATATAAGGGGTTTATTTTGTTATAATGTTCTTGTAGGGTTTTATTTTGTGTTTATTATAATGGCCTGTATGGGCTTTTTTGGATTATATTTTTGATTTATAGTGACTTTTATGAGATTTGAAATTTTTTTTATTATAGCTTTAGCTGTAGGAGCAATTTTTATTTTATGTGTAGGAGCTTGAGCTATATTTATGTTTTTGGATTTTAGAAGTTTATAGAGAGGCTGTAATTTTGTAGTGGTAATGGGCAAGTTGGAGTGTATTTAATTAATTTGGCCACAGAGGGTTTGTAACTTAGTGAGAGTTATTTGACTTTTGCATATAATGTGAGGTGGGATGGGCTGGATGTGATTAGTGATTTTATAGCCTAGGAAAGTGAATGGAGCTTGTCATTGTATTTTTTTTGGGTTGATGATGAGCTTTATTTGTTGTAAATTATGAACAAGCTTTTGATAGTAGTTTTTGAGGCCTTGCTTATATTTATGAGCTAGGAGGATGTTATTTATGTAATGAGTGATAAGAGCCCGATTTTTAAGAGGTTGGATTGTTTGATTGACATAGATTTGACATATTGTAGGGCTGTTTTTTATATTCTGTGGGAAAACTTTTTATTGGTAGTGGTTGTTAGCTCTTTGATGGTTGGTTTGGGGAACTGAGAATGTGAATTGTTTTTTGTTTTTTTTATGTAGGGGAATGGAGAAGAAACAATTTTTTATGTTTATTATGAGAAGATGATAATTTATAGGAAGTGTAGAGGGTTGTGGAAGGCCTGGTTGGGGCGAGCCTATAGGTTTAATATGAGTATTTATTGTTTGTAAATTATGAAGCAAGTGAAAGGTATTTTTTTTTTGTATTATAAATATAGGGGAGTTTTAAGGACTATGGCTGGGCTTTATGTGACTAAGTTGTAATTGTTTTGTACTAGTTGACGTAAGGCCGTGAGTTTTTGGGATAGCAAAGGTTATTGTTTTATTTATACTGGCTTTTTTGTATTTTAGTTTAGAGGAACGGGTTGTAGATGGTTTATTTGAATAATGGCTGATCTCATTGGGGGTGTTTAGAGGTTGTGGTTAAAAGTTGTTGGCCCTTAGGGGGTTTTGAGGAGATGGAAGCTCCTATTTGTTTTAAGATGTTTTTGTCCCACAGGATAGAGGTGAGGTTCTGGACAAATAGCGGCTGAAATATATTTTGATGTTTTTTTTTTATTTTTTTAAGGACTAGCATAGAAGCTTTTAGAGAGGGGCCTGAGGATGTGGCTCCCTGTACTGGTGGGATTTCCCGGGTAGGTGTTATGTGGCTGTGTTGTAATGGGAAGCAGTTAACTTTTGTCCCTGAGTTTAGGGTTTTTGTATATTACTGGCTTTTAACCTTTATGGTAAGAGTGGGTTTGTTTTGATAGATGGGGATGGTTTATTTTATGGCTTTGGGTTTTTTTTTTTGTTTATGGCTTTTTGGCTGCGGGGCTGAGGCTTGTTTCTATTGTAGTTTAAAGGCTTTTTATTTTTGTTGGTATGTGTTTTATAATTTTTAGCTTAGTGGAACCCGCGTTGGCATTTTGGGCAGGGTGTGTGAGGCTTAGCCCTTGAGTTGGCAGGATGATTATTAGGTTTATCGTGTTGGGGACAATCCCTGGCAAAGTGCCCATTTTGATTATAATGGAAACATGTGTTGTTTAGAGCTAGTGCCTGAGCTAGAGAGTTAGTTAAGGTAGTAGCTTGGACCTGAGCACCTTGATTAATATTTTGGTATTGTAAGATTTAGTTATTTATGGGGGCACCCCTGAGGTGAGCGATTGCTTGTTTGTATATGGTATTAGCTTTTTTTAGAATAAGTTTTTTAGTAAGCGCTTCCTGTGCTTAAGGGTTGTTTATTTTTTTGGCACAAGCCTTTTGGACTTTAGATATAAAGGCAGAAAAGTTTTTATTCTTCTTTTGTATTAATTTGGTGAATTTTTTAGTTTTTGTTGTTGAACAGTTTTTAAAGGCTTTTAGGGCACAGTGTTGTACCTGGTTCTAGTAAATTGTTGGTGTTTGGGTATATATGGCCGGGTTAGAATATAGGCCGAAGCCCATGAGGTAGTTAAGATTTAATGCAACATTATTGTGTAGGTTTATCTTCGCTTGTTGTTTATATTGATTTTGGTAATGGGCTTTTTAATTAATGAATTGTTCTGGTGTGAGGATTGCTTTAGCTAGGTTAAGCTAATTCTTGGGGATATTAAGATTAATTGTAATATTTTTTAGAAGCTGTTGGGCGTACAGGCTGTTAAACCTGTTTTCTCTTATTGTATTTTTAAGTTTTTGTATTTCTTTATGATCTGTGGGATACTATGGAAGAGGCTGGGCTCTGCCAGGATTTATATTTATTGGGAATATATCCTGAGGTGGTGGGTTAAAATTTTTGGGCACCTCTTCCTTTTTACTATCACTGGCTTTTTTGTTTCATGTTCGCCAGCGCTTACGATGTGTTTGTAGCATTTGCTGAAACATGATTTTTGGTGAGGATACCCGAGGGTTGTAATTGGGGTTGTATGTATTTTGCTTAAAGCCAGGCACTTCCCCCATCAAAGTTATTTTGCCTCTCTCTTTTTGTTTTTGACACCCCTTTTTCTTTTGTACCGTTTGATATATATCCTCTTTGTTTGAACTTCCCTTAGTTTTAGTTTTTTTTTTGTTTACACATTTTTTGACTCTGATAGACCTCCTCATCTGAGTTGTTTTTATTTGTATGACTTCTCAGTTTAGAGAGGTTAGGATAAAGGGAGGGGGCATTGAGCTTTTTTTTTGCTCCGCTAGAGGGCGCGTTAGAGTTAGGCTCATGCACTGGATGTGTGTCACTTTGTTGTTTATTTGATTCCAGCTGAGAGGAAGAAGGCGGAAGTCCGCTATTTTTTTTAGAGCGCTGCTGCTTGCGCGCTTTTTATTTTTTTATTAAATTGTTATATTGGAGAACTAGGGAGGTTTGGTTGTTTTTTTCCTTCTTCTCCCCGCTCGAGGAATTTTTCTTCTTTTCCTGTTCGGCTAGGTAGACCGTGGCGGGGGGCTCGCTGCCTTGGAGGCAGGCCCGAAGAGTAATTAAGGTAGGGATGAGTTCAGGGGGAAATTTTTTATTCTTGTGCTCCATTGCTGAGGTTATTTGATCAATGAGCAGTTGGAAGGTTTTGGGGTTCCATAGGTTGGCCGTTGAGAGCTAGGGATTGATCGGGAGTATTAAATCCCAGTATTTTTGCAGCCATTTTATCGTTACGTGGCAGTTGTAGCAATCCAAGAGTGTAGTAAGTGCCCCTACCTGCGGGTGCTGCTTTTTAGAGAGCCGGGGGCCCATGGTGTGGGCGGAGCGGCTTACATTAAGTGATGATTGGTGGCGCTGCTAGCATGAGGGTGGAGCTGATGGCTTACAAAGTCTGCCGCCGGACACAAAAGTGAAAGAGACTTAGAGCAGCTAGAAGGAGAGCAAGGGAGGCGAGCGTGAGGAAGTAGCGGTTCACTGTGCACCAGGAGCTAGGAGCAGTGAACACCAAAAAGAGGCTGAACAAGATATTGAAAAAAACGTAGAGGGAATAGGGAAGAAAAGTTTGAGCCATAAAGGGGGGGCCCCACGTTGGGCGCCAATTGTTGCCCGGTAAGGAGGTAAGGACGGCGTGAATGATGTTCACGGAGACAGGTTGATGGCGCAGTTTATTTTATTGTGGAAGCTCACATTTTATATAGTGGTAGGGAGGTGGGTGGGGTGTGGTAAGAAGGTAGGAGGGACATAAGAGCGAGAAAGAAGAAACGGGGGGGAGTTAAACAAGAAATAGGCAATAGGGCAAGAAGAGACAGATTTCTGGTACTTTGCATTGGCATCACATTGGTAAACTAAAACACCACCCTATTACTAACACCTTGCATTGGTGTGGAATTTGTTACAACTGAAGAAAACTCACTTTTATAATTGTACTATTAAATATAGTCCACGCTTTAACTTAGGGTTCACCTGTTTTGTAGTATAGTTCCACACTGACAAAAAAGAATGGTATTGGAGGACTCATACTTCTTGATCTTAAAACTTGTTACACATCATAATAATCAAAAGAGAAAGAACCTCATGGCAAATAGAGTAAAAACCATGCTGTATTTTGATTGCTGGTTTCCTCTGACATTTTCATTATGTTCTAATTTTAATGACATTGTTTTCAGACCTGAGATGCATGTGGGGAAATACGTTACTCTTTTTTATTATCTCTTGTTATCCATTCCTAAGCCATCCATTCCAGAAATGTTAGAACCTGCCAACCAATAACCTGTTCTCAGTCATGATCCTGCAGGTGCCTGATTTTATCGAGCTGTCTCTTTGTACACATCTAGGTTACTCTTATAATGGTCTATATTTTCACTGTACTGCCTATAGTTTATGCTCTTTGCTATTCTTCACCTCAGATTTTCCTGGCAGCTAACCTGATATCACTTATCGTTCCTCCTATTCTTGAGGTTAGATAAGCACAGAGCCATCGGGGTTTCCTGAACTGCTATGTGTCTGATGATGCATTTTGGAGCCTCCAGAGAACAGTCTCTGAGCCAGGCAAAGTCAAAGTTGTAAAGTAAATGCCCAGAGGCACAAGGGACTTTAATATGGACAGTAGCTTAAGAACATTTGTGAGATTATGTTTGATTGCCTTAGGGAAAATAATTTCTAAGGACTTTCAAAATTATTAATACTTACATTATCACATAAGGTTATATTCTCTTCTTCCAAATTAATTTCCTTAATTTTTGGGCAAAAAACAGATGAATCCTAGGGCTTAAATTTCAAAATCCTTCCTGTTTATTTTTATTGCAAGTTGGATTGGAAATATTAAATCTGCCTTCAAAAGTCCCAAATGCTTTTTTACAGAGTAAAGATTCATTTCTGATTGCATGTCGAATAGGTTTAGTGGCTATTTGAAATCCACTCCAAAGGCAAACCCACAGATAGTTGGAAGATATTTTGAGATTTCCAAATATTTTTTCAGAAATAACCTATCTTTGTTTAAATTACTGCTTTGTATTTCTCTTCATTTACTTCAGATTCTAATATTGAAATAGAATTAGCAGAAATCTCAGGGAGGATTCTTCCAGATGCAGTCTAAACTTCATTTGAAATTGATTCAGACTTAGTGGTCAGTGAATTGCTCATGCCACATGGCTTGGAGAAAGTCCAAGTACCATGCATTAAGGTGGTTATATGCTATTTACATTTCATTTTGGGACTGTAACTCTCTTGAAGCATGAGATAATTTGATAACCATGAAAATGTTTACTACACTATAATTTTAATTGCATATTATTTACAAGTGGAATTCTAGTTGAAAGAATAAACCTAAAATTAATAAAAATCTTAATTGTTTCAGTGACTTTCACTGAGTCCCATTCCGGTGCCTATGTATCTTCCTCCATAATCTTTTAAAGGAATAGGCCCATTTAGGTTTGAATATCAACAATAAATAATTTCCTACTACTCCAAAAACCTGAAATCTTAAAATTTGAAAAAAGTTTCATCTGTTTCATCTAAGCTAAGTGTGTAACATAGTACAATTGATACCCCTAAGAGGAAATTGGAATATATGGTGCAAACTATTTTATCGAAGAACATCTATTCACTTTATGCTGTGGCTCACACTAAAAGAAATGCAGACTATTTATTCAATCTAACAAAGAAATATAGTAATTTTTTCACTATATTTTTATAAAAAAAGAAAAGTTCAGGCTAGTGATTTTTAAGAACTGTCTTAAATATTCAATTTATCATCAGAATAACATTTTTTGTTGCTTATAAAATTTGAAATTTAGCTGATCTCACTCTTTATATCTATATTCTGCTTTTGTATTTGTTAATGTGTATTTCTTTATTGGAGATCTCTGTATATGTGTGCATGACTGTTTCAGTAGTTGCTAAATCTTGCTCAATAAAGATGAAAACAAAACAAAATGGCCTGTGTGTCATGAACCATGTATGACTCTGGGGGTACTTCATATTACTTAATATATTCCTTAATATATTTTTCAACCGTGTAACAAATTCTCACTTGTAAAGCTGATGAAAATGAGATTTAAGGGTATGGTATTAAACAATAAGTCAATTTTCACAAATGTAAAGGCTCAATCATTAACATTTCTACTTGTCTGTCTTGCCACTGTTTTAACTACTAACACCATTTTTGGCTATGTCCTTTGATCATTTAAAACTGCAAGACTTCCATAAGAGTTTTTTGTTTGTTTGTTTGTTTGTTTTTTTACTATATCTATGGTCATTAATTATTTGTTTCAGTGACTATGATTTTTCTCATCTAAATTTATTCAAATTTCCCCTTACCTCTTCTTCTAGCAGTGATTGTATATCATGTTCACTCAGAATGCGGGATTTTAGCAGCCTTTGTTGCTAATGAACATGAACATTCACATGATCTATAGAACATGGAAGAATTTTGACCTAATAAATGTACTTAGGTAAAACTAAAGTACAATTATTATAAATAGTTTAGAATCAGAGAATTCTGGACAACATATTTATATTAATTACAACAGATACCTTTGCATAAATATTCAGGAAGGCAGGCTGAATGATCTGGTAACTGATCAACTTCCAAAATCTTTTCTACAGAGATCAATATTTACAATACTTGCTCCCAAACCCTACCTCATTACTTTCCCTACCATTCCATGCATGAGATAGAGCAATAAAATGAATGAGAATCATGACAGCTGGTTTCTAATAACCACAGTGCATTGTTTACTGATTCTGAAAAATTACTGAGATTTGTGTGATCTGACTCACTTTTATTGAAATTCACGGGCTGGAATTAAGTTGTACACCAACCTATTTATATAATAATTATCATTAAATCATTTATTTTAGTTGAATGAATGTATTTGACAACTAATATCACACCATTTCATAAACAAAATGTGTATCAGTTGTAATAATTAAAAGGTCATTGAATCATCCTTTGATTACACGATAATGTTTAGATGTACTTAACTGCTTAACTCTCTGTGCTTGATAATTAAATTCTCAATGTTTTTTTAAAAATGCGGATACAAAGTCCTGTAGCAGTACCAAAGACCTAAGAGGAATACAATGAGAAATTTTCATTAATGAAATTAGAATTAAATAATAATTTAAAATTCTCACAAATGGACAATTTTTAAAATGTCTTTTCTGTTATTTATTTCATGCCTATTATCAACCTAAAGACACAGAGGTTGAATTAGTGAAGCAGTAGATGTAAGGATTTTCAAATAAACTTACTACAAAATTATTTTCTGTTTAAAAAATAGACATCCAGAGTGTCCAGTTATGGCTGTCACATTGGATTCAGACTAAGGTAGATAATGTTGTGTACCTTTTGCAGCCCCACTGGGAGGCTGATAATTCTTCAACACTGGGTAAAATGGTTCATGCTAGTGCTTTCTCCCAGTTCTACATTTTATTTCTCCAAAAAAATAATCACTCAATATGTCATCCATTTATTAGTGCGACATTTAACTTCTGAGTGTTAGCAGAGCAAAAAAAGTTTGTTGTAGTTACATTGTGTCCTATCTTTAAATGACATTTATTTTATGTTACCTAGAACGTATATAAAAGTTCCAACAAGAGCCATAAAATATCTATAATTCATACAATCTTGGGCAATTCATGAGTTATATATCTCCTTTCCAAATTTTCATCACAAACATAAATGAGAGCATGTCTTAATATATGAAATAAAAATAACATAAAGGAATGAAGTTGCAGTTTATTTTTCAGAACTTTAATCATGAATCGACAATCAGTTTTTTAGTGTATAATTTTCAAACATTCTTAACTGTATGATATATGTGAAACTTCATTGGTTCTGCATGTTAAATGATAATATTTGACCACAAAGCAAAAAACAATAAGCTCTACAAAATTATCATCCACAGATTTAATTTGGGGAGCTTCAAATACTTTCTTTTGTTCAGTTAAGTGTTCCAGAATATTAAAAAAGGCCCTCCATTCATGTTGAAAGAAGAAATTTCACTCCATGGCTGGGAGAGAGTCAAATATTTAAAATATGCAACAAAAAGTGTTATTTTAATTCAGTAAATTAAACTTTTGTTGTTATCTAAAAATATAATTAATAGGAATAACATGTTTTCTTTATGATTAAATTAATTTAAAAATATTCTCTAATCATTACTGAAATAATTGAAAAATGCATTATAATTCCTATTAAAATTTTTTCACTTAAGGTTTAAGTCCTCTTATGATGTGTATAAATTAAGACACATCATAAAAAAGAAAAAAAGCAACTTACTTAAATCTGAGAATAAATAATAATTAATATTAATATTCTGTGCATAAAAATCCATTTTTTGTAAATTTTCTATTGTGATATATTGATACTTTTTTATCAAACACATTTTTTTTCTTTTCAGACTTTCAACTCACCAGTGCAAAATATATGCCAAACTGAAATACATGGAAAGCCACAGACACACCTCCAAATTCATTCTTTTGGAACTTTCTTATGATAAGAACATACAAATGTTTTGCTTTGTGCTCTTTTTCTTCTGTTATATTTCCGTATTGGCAGGAAACCCGCTTACCTTTGTCTCTATTTGATGCAGCTGCCTTCTTTATCAACCCATGAACAATTTCCTTGGTCATTTATCCATATGGACATCTGCTATACATCTTTTGTTACACCCAAAATGATCAGTGACTTGTTAGTGGGGCAAAAACCATTTCCTCAGGAAACTGCACATTCCAGGTCTTTACCATGCACTTCTTTGGAGGTATTGAGGTCTTCATTATTGCTGTCATTGGCTTTCATGGCTACCTTGCCATTTGCAAACCTCTGCACTACATGATTATCATGAAGAGAACAAGATGCATCCTTCTAATCCTAGCTCCTTGGGTGGGAGGAGATGCCCATTCCTTTCCTCAATTTTGTCTGGTAAAGCAGTTGCCCTTTTGTGGCCCAAATGAAATTGCTCACTATTTTTGTGATTTCTTTCCATTTCTAAAAGTTGCCTATATTGATATCTACATCACTAGTGTTCTAGTGGTTGAAAATTCAGGTATCATTGCCTTGGTTACCTTTATTGCTTATTTGTTTCTTATGTCATAATATTACTCACTAAGAAATCATTCAGCAGAGGGAATTCATAAAGCCCTGTCTATCTGTGGGTCTCACATCACAGTGGTTGTCTTATTTTGGGGGCCTTCAACCTTTGTCTACCTTAGACCACCTGACATTTACCCCAAGGATAAAAATATTTGCACTATTTTACACCATTATTTTACCTTTGTTCAATCCCCTAATCTATACTCTCAGAAATATAGAGATGAAAATGACATGAGAAAATTTGGTGGCAAACATTATTTTTCAAAGAAGCACACAATTAAGTTACATAGCTAGAAACTTCCCAGAGATCAAATATTTTTTTGTCTCATGAATGTAGTAGATGAAGGTGATAAGACTTAGAGTTTTAAAGTAACATTTACTCAAAGATTAATGATACCATATCAAAATAATATTAACACATAATTAATTTTGCTATTGAGAAGGAGTAAGTAGGATTACCTGAAAAAAATCATTTTTTGCCACAGCAACGAAGATGATGCTTTCTTGAGCAGTGAATTTTAATGAAAAAAATTAATGACAATTTTACTTAAAACTTTTGATTTACAAGTAGGATACAGTGTAACATATTCTGTAGTAATGAGAAGGTAAAATCTATAATTTAAGCAATCACTTTAATTATGATAGATTTTTACCTATATGACATCTAGTGGCGTTCTAAATTGATTCTGCAATGTAGAAGCTAGTATAGTAGAATATAACTTAAAGTAGTTTCTGCAGGTCAACTCATTTGAATTTTTGTTAAAAATAAAAACTACTGAATACAGAACAAAAATACTATAAGAGAATGTTGAAAACACGTTCTATATATTCCAATATTGAAAATCAGTTTTCATAAACCTTAACAAAATGAATTATATGATGCATGTGTTGAACCAGCTTTATTAAAATTGGCAATTAAATGGCTATTCATTAGATCCAGAAACAGAGACTTTCATATTACTATGGTCAAAAATAAGGAAAATACAAAAATACATCATCTAAATTCAAAAATAAAAAGTACTTAGAAGCAAAAAAAATTGTTCCAAGGAAACAGGGGAGCCTACAACTCCAAACAAGCAAGTCCCTTCCATCAGCTGTATGGGATCAAAGCCCTCTCTCAATTAGAGGTGGAGTGGACATCACTATCCCAGGATTCTCAGGATTGGGAAATGAACTATGAACTAGAGTGGACTTACTGGTATTCTACTACAGACATATTGTGATTCTAGCAATGGAAAAATTACAACATTGATGTGGAGGCAGTGGCCACTGGAGTCTCTGGGGGCAGGGAGAGGGAAAAACTGTTATAATATGGGGACTTTTGGGGGGCTTGGGGATCATCCTGAATAACATTGCAGTGACAGATATAGGCCATTTTATATCATCCCATAACATGCAAAACTGTGTAAGAGAGAGTGTAGACTACAATGTGAGCTATGGTTCATGCTCAGTGGCAATGTCCCAGGATACGTTTATCAATTGCAATGAATGTGCCACACTAGTGAAGAACGTTGTTTATGTGGGAGGATGTGGGGGTGACAGGAGTGGGGCATATGGGAATCCCCGTATTTTTTGTGTAACGTTTATGTAATTGAAGTATCTTTTAAAAAATCTTTTAAAAATTATTAAAAAAGACATAGTTCTAAAATTTTTTGTGATGATGAATGCACAACATAGTGATTGTACTAAAAGCCATTCATTATACACTTTAGATAGATCATATGGTATGTTTACATATCTCAATAAAACTGCTTAATAAATATATAAATAATTATGCAAGAATAGCCAGAAATAGCAGCTATGTACAGCAGGGGAAACAGAGAGAGATTGAGAAGTGAGAATTTTTTTCTTTGTCTTTTTTGTTTATTAATAGTATTATTAAAACAACATAAATGTAATATTGCTTGAAGTAATGAATGCACAACTGTAATAATACCACATACCATTAATTGTATGGTTTGGATGAATTGTATACTTTATTAATATGTATCAATAAAATTGAATTTTTAAAATAAAAAAAAATGTGTCAAAATAGGTAAAGCAAATCCTCCTGAACTATTATGAAGAGGCAACTTCTTAGAAAGATTTCCTAGAGCAAGAAAAAAAATTAATAAAATATATATATATTAAGAGGTATTGGGATTTGGACCCAGGATCTCATGCATGTGAAGCAGGCATGCAACCACTGAGCTAAATACATGAGCTCCCCAATGGTAGTTGTTGTTTTTTTTTGTTTGTTTGTTTTGATTTGTTTTTGGGAGGTACAGTGGATTTAACCCAGGACTCCATAAATGGGAAGCAGGCATCAATCACTTGAACTATATCTGTTCCCCAAAAAATTAACTTTTAAGAAGCAGAGCACAAATGATAAGGAAGAAAAGCCTGAATAACAAGACTATATGAAAAAGAAGATAATTCAACTACAGAAAGTATCATATATGCATTTGCATTTCAACAGTTGAAATCATTCTGGTGATAACAGTATGAAGAAGGAAAAATGATAAGAAAAACAATGAGGGTTTAAAAATTAAGTACAGCTTTTACAGTTAGACGGAATTGGAAAAATTATTAATTTGTAAAGATAGCAACAAAGGATCAAAAGTCTTTCCAGATTTAATTTTTCTTTGGAAAAACCATAAGAAGACAATATGGCAAAATATAAACATTTGAGAAAATGGTTTGGAACATGAAACATTTTATTAGCATGCTATTTGTATTTCACTGTTTAGAAGAAAGTAAAATAAAACATTCATATTGATTAATTTCATGGTATTAACAATGTATGTGCTTCTTTAAAAAATATATTTTCTAAAAAGTATTCAATTAAAAATAAACAAAAGTATTCAATTATAATATCTCCTCCTCTCTTAATTTGACTTTATACACTCTTCTCACATATGGGGAACATTTCCAGTGTCACTAACAGTCATGTATTAATGAAAAATGTGATGTCTGAAAGGAAATACACTTTAGTCTATATCTCCAAGTGCCTATCAGGGAGGGAATGAATTCCAACAGACTATAAGACTCCTATGTTATATTTTCATTCCTGTATTTCTTACATAAAGGAAACACTATTATCCCAATTAATCCTTACACTCATATAAAGCAATCTCATTTTGTGCCTTGGTTCAAGAATTTTCTTCATGTTTAGGCACTTACCATTTCTCAACAGAATGATTGCATTATTACCATACAGCTCTTCCTGATTGAGTCATGTGTTGAACCAGCTCCTCACAGCCAGGAGTATACACAGAAAAACCAGTGAGGCAGCAATGCTTGCCTTCAGTGCCAGGATCTCCTCTTCAGATGTTTCCTTTTTTAAGGCCTTTCACATATCTAAGTAATAATTCATTTCCATTAGAGCCACAGAGCCTCTTGTATATAGGGGAAATCATTTCCTCTTTCCCAGAGAAAATTAGACTTAACTAATTTGTTATTCACAGTTCTGTTGATTGTGTAAGATGTACTATTTTCCCCAGGAATATGGTGGATTTCTTAAGTTAAAAAAAGTGTCCATGTTTATGTGTGGCTGTGTGTATGGCCTGGGGGTTGCTCATGTTTCTTGAGGAGGGGTCACAGGTAAGACCTTTGCAATCAAGAGAATGCTCTTCAGAAGAGTGTTTGCCATCTTACCAAGAAATGTATATACAATCTCAGGATATGTTCAAGGATGATTTATTTATACTCTTGGAGTTTAATTTGTTTAAATGCTCTTTAACATTGATTACAAGGAGGAGCAGCATGATAGAAATCTGAGGATATGCAACTATTTTTCTAACTGAGGACAGTTATGGTACTCCCACGACATCTAAATGATTCTTTGGTGCCAGGTAAGCAACTTTGTACTACTGCAAATCAACAGCTAGTATGGAAATGGTTGGATTATAATTTATGGTAGGTTTTATAAGAAAAAAATGTCAAACAACATTTCAATGTGTTTTTTTAATTTTGCAGTTCTATTAGCCATATATAAGATTTCCATTATGTTGGTATTTTGTGTTGTTTTTCTCTCTCTTTCTCTTGGTAGAACATGCTAACGACTCCTGAATGGTATTAATCTTTGCAAAGAATAAATTTTAGTTTTATTATAGTTTTATTTAAGATTGTTATTTATGATAATACACCCCCTCCTTTTAAATGCTTTTCTCTATATTGTTTGGTTTTTGCTTTTAGTTCCTTGATAACTAGGACTGTTACATCACTGATTAAGTATTTTCCTGTTTCTTCATTTTGCAGGTATCATTACACATCTTACAGATTTTTAAATGAAAATAATGGAATATTATTAACATATTAAGATGAAAGAATTCAATAATTTTGAACAAATGGACAAATTCCTTGAATATTATGAATTTTTTAACTCATGAAAGCAATTATTTATAATATAATCTAACAAGCCCTATTTCTTAAGAAACTGAATTGATAGTTTCAAATCATCAGCCATGGAAATGCACTATAGGCAAATTAAAATCTTGATGCTGATACATGCCTTTTAGAATGCCTAAAAAGAATACTGGACATAGAAAGTGTTGATGAAGATATGGAACAGTAAGAAGTCTTATACATTCCTTAATATCACTTAGGTGAGACAAGAAGGGTAGAGGGAAGTGTGGCTGAGTGTTTTCTCTTTACTAAATTAGTTAGGTTCTTGAAAAATCCACATAAGTAATGTTATCTGGTAAAATATCTGGTAGGCAGATATTTGCTAAGGACAACATTTCTGTGATTATTTCAAAATGCTTACTCTATTTTGCTCTGTGGGAGCAAATAGGATTTTTCCCTGAAATTCACAATGGCAACCTGATTGAGATCCTGCAGGTAAGAATCAAGAAATTATGGAGACCTTCTTAAGTCTGAGCTCCATGACATTTTATCTCTCAAACTATCACAAGATCAGTCCCCAGTAATTAGTCATTTACCCTATATTTTTCCTATCCAAGGAAGACTACAGCTATAGTTTGTGCTCCAGATAAATTGTGATTCTTTGTATCCACCTATATCTTCAGTTTTAGGGACAGTGGTTTGCCCTATGACCTCAGTTCTCCGATGGATATTAACTTTCATTTGCAGCTTTCTGTTTGTGAACATGGGAGGGGTGAGTTCCAAGCTCTTTACATGCAGGAATATAAACATATTCATTCTCAT
>JAQZBX010069089.1:0-15638 GCA_029593785.1 Cabassous unicinctus | reverse complement strand
TATTTATTTAAAAAGATACTTAGATTATATAAATGTTACATAAAAAAATAGGGGGTTCCCATATGCCCTGCTCCCCACACCTCCCACATTTTCCCACATTAACGTCCTTCATTAGTGAGGTACATTCAGTGCAATTGATGAACATATTTTGGAGCATTGCCACTAAGCGTGGATTAAAGTTTACAATGTAGTTTATACTCTCTCCCACACAATTCTGTAGGTTATGACAAGATTTATAATGGCCTGTGTCTCTCGTTGCAATGTCATTCAGGATAATTCCCAAGTCCCCAAAAAGCCCCCATATTACACCTGTTTTTCCCTCTCCCTGCCCTCAGAACCTCCAGTGGCCACTGCCTCCACATCAATGATATAATTTAAACACCCTATAGCCAATGCCATTTAAGTATTAAGGTTTCCAAATGGAGTACCTTTAGTATAGGAATATTGACATAATTTACAAGCACAATTTTGCTTTCAACATTATAATGGCTAACAATTTTGGAGTCTGAGCAAAATTAAATTGTTCAGCTCAAACAATGAATAGAAGTTACAGGTTTTATGGATGAACAGTTATAAAAGCACTCCAGTCCTTTACCATCCCTACTCTCTTCATGAGTGAAGCATAATTTTCATGTCTTCTCCTGAGGACAGTTATAAAATGTTGCCTCAAAACCAAAAACAAAACCAAAAAACATACCCACCAATATGGACGCCCACAAATGTAACAGAATACTATTTCATTCACACCAAAGAATAATTTATAGTATATTTAAAAGCTCATTTTAATCAGAGTGAAAATACATACATTTAACTTGTTTCATCTTTATCCACTCTATCACCCTTTGAAAGTAAAAACTCAGTGTATTTCATAAGACTATTCTGATCAGTAATTATTATTTTGCACATTAGCAAAATACACTATACATAATTAAAATGAATTATTTGAAATGCATGAATTTTAAGTAAAAATGTGGTAGGGATAAAATTAATTTATTCTGAACATGAGTAAAAATGGACACATAAACATCGTGAGTCTGGCATCCTATTCCTCCAATACTAATTATTTTCAGGAGAATTGTGTATACCTCTAGTCACTGCTACTCAAGAGTCCATTTTATGTAGCAAACACCACTCAAATATTCTAACAAGCATACATAATTACATTTTTAATTTGTAGCTTTCAGCAATTATCAGAATGGGAAATCCCAGCCTTCATGGTATTTTTGGCAGGTGGAGAATATTAACATTTAACGTTTATAGTATCTTTGAATGGCCAGGGAAATATATACATAAGAATTGGAAAACTGAATATATATTTTACAATTACTTGATTTGTAATTGCTCTCATTTTATTTTCAGATCAGAACAGAAAGTTGTATTATAATTAAAGGTAAAAAATTGTAAATAATTCACATAGGTATGTTTTTCCCAGCATAACTTTACTTTTAAACTACTACTTTTGCCATCATTGTACATTAATTCTGAACAATATTAGCTTGCAAGTACTGATAGAAAAAGTGATACGAATTTCAGAAATAGATTCAAGATAATAACAAAAAGAGAGGAAACTATAGTTAACTGTCCCTCAAGCACTGTTTCTTATGACATGTGGAAATATATCTATTAGGAAGGCTTTTGTAGCAGCTTATTTTCTAGCAGATATATTCTTGGTATCACCTTTGCAGCAACTTTCCTCTCTGATTAACAAATATAAAATTATCAAACTTTAGCCTATTGACTATATATTCTAATTTAAAAATTACTTATAATAAGCCTCTTTCTCATTTTTATAGAAAAAATTTTTTATAAAAAACAATGGAAAACCATATCTTCTCATTTGTTTTTAGGAATACACTTGTATATACCAAAGCACAGAACTTGTTAGCTGTTTTTATATTCCCACCGCATCATTCAACAGAAACACGAAGTGGTATTGTATGGATTACAGGCCCTTAGTATTATACCTGTGGGTGGTTTTGTTGCTCTTAGAAGAAACTTTTTTTTCTTGGTCACCAAATGAGTTCTTGTTTAAATCCAATTACTCAGCAAGCAACCATAGAAATATGCTGAGCTATTTTGAATATGGGCATACAAAGTTTTTTTTTTCCCCAACATATACCTATAAAATAATATCAGTTTCTACATTTTATTGCATATTTATTATGCTGGATACTATGTTAACAGTTTTATGGATATGTTTCTCATTTAGTCCTGATAAAAGTTCTGGAAGGGAGATTTTATCTCCTTAGTTCAGAGCAAAAACAGGCTGTCTAGAGAATAAATGTTTTGCTCAAGTTCACAGTAGTAAGAAGTGAATTTGACTCATTCTCACTTCTTTGTGACTCCAAAAATCAGTGGTCTGAACCATGATTGTATCGTATTACACACTTGTTACCTATGCAGTCAATGATATACTATATAGTATCTATGTTTATGCATTAGCATAGCATATTTTTGTATGTTTTGAAATCATTCTCATTGTTTTATAGTCACACCATGTATATTAGTCTTAAATATATACCAAACCTCCAAATTTCTTTTAATTATTGGGAATATTTTCACAGAACTCAGAGAATTACTATAACAGCAAGAAATGTGCCATATGTGTAAAAAATTTACATATTTGAGGAATGGATAATAACTCAAACTTCTCAATAATATGCAATGTCTTCTTATAAGCAACAATTCATAGTATGGTAATATTATGAAAAAATCCTTGCAATTTTTAAAGTGAAGAGATTCCTAGAGGGACAGAGCATGTATTTACCTTACTCTAAAACATACAAATTCTGGTTTTGTCTATTTATATTACTCTTCTGGGATAAAGAGAAATAACAGAGATGCTGAAGAAGACCATAGGGAAGGGAGAGAAATGGGTGAATGAAGTTTATGGATGAACAAGAAGAAAATGGAAAAAGGCATTCTACTCTTAAACTCTTCTGCTTTCACTAAACCTTTGAGCATCAAATTGAATCCATCACTGGGTTTGGAGGGAGATTCTCAGTACATTCATTGTTACCTGCTGTCTAAATTGTGATGATGATCAAAATGCCTGTGCATAGTTCTTGACAAATGGAAAGAGAATTCTGTCACAAAGCTTCTAAATGGTTATTAGAAACATGTCTGAGTTGTATTGTCAGATTGACTTAAATTCTAAGCCCTGTGGGGGAGGGATTGATGTCTTTCTGGGTGAGGTTGATAGAACACACTGCAGCACTTAGTAAAAAAGCAGCAGAAACATGGTAGGGGGATAAAACCCTCAAATCTTAGATTACGAAACTCTGAACAAAGTCCTGGAAAAGTAATGGAATTCCATTACCAGTGTTGGTATGTGTTTCAAGGGGATTTATATATTTTGTGTGTGTGTGTGTGTGTGTGTGTGTGTGTGTGTGTGTGTGTGTGTATATATATATTGCTCAAGATACATAGTCTGGGATAAACGATCACATGAAACAAATTAAGTCATTCGTAGTAGAATTCTTAGTGGCTAATAAGATTAACCACTCTCTTCAGTGATATTAATCAGTGGTTGTTCCAATATGCCTGAACAAACAAAGCACCTGTCTGTAGATT
This sequence comes from Cabassous unicinctus, assembly GCA_029593785.1. NCBI lineage: Eukaryota > Metazoa > Chordata > Mammalia > Cingulata > Chlamyphoridae > Cabassous > Cabassous unicinctus. The sequence goes on along the minus strand of JAQZBX010069089.1, from coordinate 12,065 downwards.
AACTGCACCCAAAAAGATGGCTTGTGAATATTAGCGTATCAGCAAACCATATGGTAAATTAGACTTCTCTCTGGTAATTTACCTGAAGGAAGCCAAAATAATTAGAAATCAATCTCAATAACTGCAGATGCACACAGCAACTCAGTTACTGAAATGAAACGCTTTTCAAAAATGTCTGTCTTGCAGATACATACCAAATGACAGGCTACAAACTAGCTGCTGGTATTACACATCATCATGCAAAATGGGCTTGCAGACTAAATTTTAAACTGTGAGGCGATTTGCCATCTGCTTTCTCTACTGGTTTGATTGTGAAGATTTTTGTTTGCTTTCTGGTCAAGTAAACATGACCTGATCATGAGGGTAGCCGAATATGGCTTATCCATTTCCTTAGAAGGGACAGCCATTGGAGGGTGCTAGAAATCAACCCTCAGTTGTTTAGATTATTTTCTCCCAGTGATGTGCTCTAGTGAATCTATTATACTGGAGAAAAATACATGATACTTAAAATATTTAATAGCATAGAAATGAAGATACAGTGCATCAGTGCTCAATTTTTAATGTGCTTATGAACCACCTAGGGATCTTCTTAAATGCAGATTTTGATTGATGAGGTTTGTTGTGGGATTTGAGGATCTGCATTTCTAACAAGCTTCCAGATGATGTTGATGTTGATGATCTGTGGACCATACTTCAAGTAATAAGGCTATAGATGCTCCATGCTTCACTAAACACACAAGTGATCACAAAAATATGGCATACTTACCATATCTTCTTCACCAGAGGCAATAATGATTTTTCTATTTTTTGATTTCCTCCTTCTCAAATTTTGTTGTAAACCAGAGAGTAACTCACTAAATTCAGGCATTATATGCCATTAACCCCAAATGGCAGAAAAGTCATAAAGTATTATTTACTAATGCATTTATTCCATAAATATGTTGATATCTACACTAGGTAAGACATAGGGAATAGGTACGTGATCCTTGACCCTATGAATTTTATATAGTCTATTTGAAGAGACAAACAATAGGCAAAATCTATGTAAATATGTATGTATTTCAGTATATAGAATACTAAATAGGTAGGGAGATCTTACCTAACAAGGCTTTCTTAGAAACTGAGATTTACCTAGGCTCTTTAATGAAAATAGGTGTTACTCAGTGGAGTGGTGGGAAAGAGCATTGAGTATCTGAAAAATAAGTCCATAGTTCTTTCATTCATGGGTAAAATGATTATGATTGTGGGGTGAGTGGGAGAAAGGCAAGGCATAAAGGTGGAAAGAAACCATATTATGGTAGACTTTGTAAGACATGTTAAAGATTTTAGAATGATGTTTTTTTAGAGTAAAGTGAAGATGTTTGAGTTTGTTACTTAAGATACACGTTTTTAAAAACTCTTTCATACTGCTATATAATGATTTGATTAGGAATAGACAATAGTAGATATGAAAGTTAGGAGGCTATTCAAGTGCTCCAGGCTGAAGTTGATAGTGGCTCAGAAAAGGTAGTGGTAGTGGAGATGGAGAAAAATACATATATTTATAGATATGTATGTTTTAGGAACAGACTGATGTTCTACTTTTTGATTGATTGGTTGTGGGAAGTGAAGGAAGAAAGCGATGCCAATAATGACCCTGGGAGTCTGACAGAAACAACTTGGTAGATGGAGGTACCATTTGCTGTAATGGGAGACTCTAAAGGAGGAACAATTTTGGGGGCGGGGGGGGGAAGATAGTAAGGCAATTTTTGTTCATGCTTTGTTATAGGAGCCTGTAAAATTCCCATCAGAGCTTAGTTCTGGGAACTCCTTTTTCTGGGGATATTTAATGGAAAGTTGGATACATGTGTTTGGAGATTAAAATGAAGGTCAGGGTCAGAGACACAAATTTAGGGACTGTTAGCATATTGAATGTTGTAAAATAAGTTATATTTTGTGCCTTGTCATATTTGCCTAGTCATAAGTTCCCCTTTTGAGTGACCATCCAAGTCAGCCCTGCCCTGGGTGTAACTGCAACTAGTAAGGAATGCACCTCCATATAGTTTGGATGATAAATGCCTCCAAACAGCTTCTCCAAATGACCCTTGTCACTTCCGCTTTTCACGGCATGTAGTTTAAAGCTGCCAGTCCCCAATATCCATGGGAAAACATACTCCTGCCTTCTGAATCGCAATAAAGGAAGAGTGCAGGACCCATTTTTCTTCCTCATCTCCCTTCTCCACTGACCCTCCATGGGAGCTTGGGTTAGATAGGCCCTGGACCCCTCCACTGCCCTCTTTATCCCTTCTCCCTCCAGACCCTTTGCTCTAACAAATCTGTCATGTCATGCATTCTTGGCTGGCTGGCTTTCTGTGTTTGTGCCTCATCACCTGGAGAACCTCCACATAGTATCCAAAATACATATAGATGTCATTTAAAGTCTGGAGGTGGTTAATATACCCTATGGGGTGACAGTATGGAATGAAGATAAGAATGCCTGGGACCAAGTTCTGAAATGACCAAACATTTAAATTTGAAGTAGAAGGAAGTCCTCTGAGTTTACTGAGAATGATTAGTTAAAGGAATAGGATAAAGCCAGGAGTGTGTGGTATCATGGAAATCGAGGAAAGGAAAACAAAAAGGTCAGCCTAAATCAATTATATTAAGTACGGTTGAATGGTGATGTAAGAAAAGAACACATATATATGTCGTTCCTGATTTCTTAGGTTTTCTTTTTTTAAAAGTAATTGATTTGTTCTCTAAATAACTGAAATGACTTTCACAGTGAGAGATTCTTTCCAATATATGTATTTGTTTATCGGCTTCAGATGCCATTAGAAATTTTAAACAGCTGGAATATTAATCTTTGTAAACACTACATTTTAGAATCCAGACTTTATTTCTAACATAAAAGAAAAATTAGACTGAACTTTCTTTTTCACTAACTCCTTCACAGTGACTACTATGCTAATTGCTCTCTCTTCAGCTGGGAGAGATGTCATCAAACAACAAAATTTTAGAAAATGAGCATACTCATCTATTCATTCATTCAACAATCATTCTTTGTTTACCTAAAAGGTAAATAACCTATTGTCATAGAAATCATGTAATTATAAAATCACATTTTAATCGAGTCGATTTTGAAAGATTTGGAAGTCATCTAACTTAATTTCTTAGGTAATATTTAGCTTTATCAGCAACTTCCTTGCTCAGGGCTGCCCTATATCACCTGAAGCAGTATCCAGTGTTAGGTATTTTTTAAACACTCAAGATAGATAATTTAATGTTTTGACCCCTCTGCTAATTACTTTTTAATTTATGTCAACCTAAAAGCTACCTTCCTAAAACTTGACATGGGGAATTGCCTGAATAAATCCTGATTCCTCTTGATAGCTCTTCAAATGTTTCATGATAACTGTCACGTTTTCTCCCTTGACATTCTCAGATACTTCAACAGTTCCTTTTTATAGTGTGGCTTCAGTTCCTTCACCATCAATAATGGATATGCTAAAATTTATAAGGGTCCCAATTAGGGGCCAAGAACCAATCCAAGTAGTCCAGATATGGTCCAACCATTATAGAATGGTTGCCATTTGGGCACTGTACAAGGATTACTTTTATTATTTTTAAATTTTTATTGTGGTAACATATATGCATCATGAAATTTACCATTTTAACCTTTTTCAGCGTACAATTCAGTGACATTAGTTACATTCAAAAAGCTGTGCAACCATCACCATCATCCATTACCAAACTTTTCCATCACTCCAAATAGAAACTCTGAACCCATTAAGCAATAACTCCCCATTCTCTCCTCCTCCCAGCTCTTGGTAACCTCTAATTTACTTTCTGTCCTGATGAATTTGCCTAATCTATATATTTCATATAAGTTAACTTACACATTATTTGCCCTATGTGTCTGGCTTATTTCACTTAGCATAATGTTTCCAAGTTTCATCAATATTATAGCATGTATCAGAATGTCAAACCATTTTACTGCTGAAAATAAATATATATACATATATATATACACATACCACATTTTGTTTATCCATTAATTTGCTTATAGACACTTGTGTTGTTTCCACATTTGGCCATTGTGAATAATGCCACTATGAACATTCCCTGTTTTCAATTCTTTGAGTTATATCCCTAGCAGTGGAATTACTGGGTCATATGGTAATTCTATGTTCAAATATTTGAGGTTTGGCCAAACTGTTTTCCATAGCAGCTGCACCATTTTACATTCTCACAAGCAATTCATGAGGGTTCCAATTTTTCCACATCCTCTACAACACTTATTTTCCATTTTAAAAATAATAGTTATCTTTTGATATGAAGTGGTATCTCATTGTGGTTTTCATTTGCATTTCCCTAATAGTTAAGGATTGAAAATCTTTTCATGTGCTTATTGGCTATTTGTATATCTTCTTTGGAGAAATGCCTATGCAAGTCCTTTGGCCTTTTAAAAATAAGGTTGTTTCTGTATTTTTGTTGTTGAGCTGTAGGGGTTCTTTATGTATTATATATAAACATACACATATATATATATAATTGCAACTAATTTCTCCCATCCTGTCAGTGATATTTTCACTTTCTTGATAATGTCTTTTGATACATAAAAATTTTTAATTTTGAGGAAATCCAAATTATTTTTTTTTCTTTTGTTGCCCATGCTTTTGGTGTTATATCTAAGATTCCATTGTCTTTTACAAGGTCCTGAGGATTTTCCTCTATGTTTTCTTCAAAGGACTTATGGTTTTAGCTCTTGTATTTAGGTTGGTGATCCAATTTTAGTTGATTTTTGTATATGGTGTGGGGTAGGGGTCTACCTTCATTCTTTACCATGTGGATATTCAGATGCCCAAGTACCATTTGTCAAAAAGACTATTATTTCACCATTGAGTCAACTTGGCACACTTGTGAAAAGTCATTTGGTTATAGATGTGTGGATTAATTTCTAGACTCTCAGTTTTATTCCATTGGTTAACATGTCTGTCCTTATGCCAGTACCACACTGTTTTGATTATTATATCTGTGGTGTGGTAGTTTGAAAAACATCTTCTTAAATCTAATCCATTCCTTTGTTGTAAACCCATTGTAGTTGGACATTTTGATGAGGCTACTTTAGTTAAGGTGTGACCCATCTCATTCAGGATGGGTCTTATTCCTATTACTGGAGTCCTTTATATACAGAAAGAATACAGAAAGAAAAAAGAAAGCCACAGAAGCAAGAAGCTGAAATCAATGGAAACTAAAAGAGAAGGGAGAGACAGCTGATGCCACCACATGCCTTGCCATGAAACAAAGGAACCAAGGATTGCCAACACCCAGTCTTCAGGAAAAAAACATCGCTTTAATGATGCTTTGATTTGGACATTTTCACAACCTCAAAACTGTAAGCTAATAAATTCCCATTGTTTAAGCCAACCCATTTCATGATATTTGCTTTAGCAGGAATTGAAAGCAATAGCTTTGTGGTAAGTTTTGAGATTTGGAAGTATGAGTACTCCAAATTTGTTTTTCAAGATTGTTTTGGCTATTTGAGGCCCCATGCAATTCAATATGAATGTGAGGACTGGATTTCTATTTCTGCAAAATAGGCTGCTAGAATTTTGATAGGAATTGCATTTAATCTATTGATCACTTTGGATAGTATTGGCATCTAAATAATGTTAAGTCTTCCAATCCATAGAAATGGGATGTCTTTCCATTCATTAAGGTATATTTAATTTCTTTCAGTACTGTTTTCAAATTTCCAAGTCTTGCAACTCTTGGTTAGATTTATTCATATTTTATTCTTTTAGATACTATTTAAAATAGAATTGTTTTCTTAATTTCCTTTTATAATTGTTATTTGCTGGTGCATAGAAACACAATTGATTTGTCTTGATCATGTACCCTGAAACATTGTTGAATTTTTAAAATTACCTCCAGAAGCTTTCTTATGGATTCTTTGGGATTTTCTATATATAGGATCATGTCAGCTGCAAATAGAGCTGGTTTGGCTTCTTCCTTTCCAATTTGGATGCCTTTTATTTCTTTTTCTTGCCTCATTGCTGTGGCTAGAATTTCCAGTAAAATGTTGAATAGTAGTAGTAAAATGTACATTCTTGGTGTGTTCCTTATGTTAGGGGGAAAGTTTCTGTCGTTCACCATGAGAATTATGTTAATAGTGTTTTTTTTTGTGAAGGTCTTTTTATCACATTAAGGAATTTCCCTTCTATTCCTAGTTTTCTGGGTGTTATTTTTTTTTCTTGAATGCATGTTGTATTTTCTATTCCCTTTTCTGCATCAATAATTTACTTCATTCTGTTAATGTGGTATATTACATTAATTGATTCTCCCAAGTTGCACCACCCTTGCATTCCTGGGATAAATTCCACTTGTCGTGGAATGTAATAGTTATAATCTGCTGTTCACTTCAGTTTGCTAGCATTTCATTTAGAATGTTTGTGTTTTTTCATTAAGAACATGGTTGGTAATTATCTTTCTTGTGATGTGTTTATCTGGCTTTGGTATCAGGGTAATACTGGCTTCAAAGAATGAGGTAGGAAGTGTTTCCACATTAAGAAATTTTTTTGGAGAATTTGAAAAGGAATGATGTTAATTCTTTGAATGTTTGGTAGAACTCACCAGTAAAGCTATATCCTCCTGGACTTTTCTTTTTTCGGATGTATTGACCACTGAGTCAATCTTTTAACTTGTTATAGGACTATTGAAATTTTCTTAAATCTTTCGAGTCAGTTTAGGTAGTTTGTATGTTCTTAAGAATTTGTCTGTTTTATCTAGATTATCTAATTTGTAGGCATACAATTGCACATAGCATTCTCTTATAATTTTTTTTTTTATTTCTGCAAGGTCATTAGTAATGTTCCACTTTCACTTCAGATTTTAATTATTTGCATCAACTCTCTTTTTTTCTTTGCAATCTAGCTAAAGATTTGTCAATTTTAATGATCTTTCCAAAGAACCAACCTTTGGTATCATTGATTCTCTTTATTATTCATATTACCTTTATATCATTTATCTCCATTCTAATCTTTATTATTTCCTTACTTCTGCTAGATTTAAGTTTGATTCAGTCTTCTATTTCTAGTTCCTCAAAGTGTAAAATTAGGTTATTGATTTAATATCTTTATTTCTTTTTAAATGTAGGTGTTTACAGCTGTAAATTTCCCTCAGTACACTATCTTCATGGCATATCCTAAGTTTTCCTATGTTGTGTTTTAATTTACATTCATCTATAAATATTTTCTTATTTCCCTTTTTATAGCTTTAAAATATTTCTTTTTTATTGGAGAAGTTGTAGATTTACAGAAAAATCATGTAGAAAATACAGAGTTCCCATATACCCTCCTCCAGTTTTCCCTATTATTAACACATTGCATTAGTATGGTAATTTTGTTACAATTGATGAAAGAATATTATTATAATTATATTAGTAACTATATTTCATACTTTACATTAGGGCTGTATACAACATTGCATTATACTACATTGTTTTATACATTCCTATGTTTTTTTAAACTATTCTAGCAACATATATACAACCTAAAATTCCCCATTTTAACCACACTCAACTATATAATTGAGTGGTGTTAATTATGGTCACAATGTTGTGCTACCATCACCACCACCCATTACCAAACCTTCTCCATCACCCAAAACAGAAATTCTGTACTAATTAGGCATAATCTCTCCATTTCTTATCATCACCCCATTCCTAGTAACCTATATTCTAGATTCTGACTCCATGAGTTTTCATATTCTAATGATTTCATATCTGTGAGATTATACAATATTTATACATTGTGTCTGGCTTGTACCCCTCAACCTGATGCCTTCAAATTTCATCCACATTGTCACATGTATCAGAACTTCATTCCTTTTTATGGCTGCATAATATACCATTGTATATATATACCACTATTTGTTTATCCATTCATCTGTTGATGGGCACATGGGTTGCTTCCATCTTTTGGGAATTGTGAAGAATGTCACTAGGAATGTTTATGTGCAAATATCTGCTCAAGTCATGCTTTTAATTCTTTGGGGTTTATACCTAGAAGTAGGATTGCCAGGTCATATGGTAATTCTATACTTAACTTTCTGAGGAATAATTAAACTGTTTTTCCACAGTGACTGCACCATTATACATTCCCACCAACAAAGAGGGAGTGTTGCTATTTCTTGACATCTTTCCCAACATTTGTTTTTTTTTTTTAACAAATCAATTTTATTGATGCACAATAATAAAGAATAAATACATCCAAAGTGTACAATCAATGGTGTTTGGTATAATCACATAGTTGTGCATTCATCACTTCAATTATTATTAGAGCATTTGCATTATTCCAATAATAATAATAATAAACAAAAAACAGACAAACACATAAAACATCACCTCTCAATCTTTCTATGCTTCCTCTGCCATACATAGCTGCTATTCTGTTTCTATCTCTCTAGTTTATTCGTATTTATATTTTGAAAAATATTCTTATAAATGCTATATTACCATATTTGTATTTCACATGAGGTTTCACTATGTTATACAGTCTGATATTACACTTTTTAGCTTTCCTTTTAATAAAATACATGTCCTTAGACTTTATCATACCCATATAATACCACTGCTAGTTACAAACACTATGATGTGCTTTCACCATTTCTATTCATTTCCAAAAATTTTTAAAGAATCTTTTTGCCAATTCTGCACATATTAACCCATAGCTTTCCATTTTCTACCCTCATTTTATTTTCTGGTGACCTATATTCTAATTATTCACTCCATGAGCTTACACAATATATTTAGTTCATAATACTGCAATCATACAGTATTTGTCCCTTTGAGCCTGACTTGCTTCACTCAACATAATGCCCTCCATGTTGTCATATGCTTCATGACTTCATTTATTCTTACAACTGCAGAATATTCTATCATGTGTATACACCATAATTTTTTTGTCCATTCATTGGTTGATGGACATCTGTATTGTTTCCATCTTTCGGCAATTGAGAATACCACTGCTATGAACATCAGTGTGCAGATGTCTGTTTATGTCACTGCTCTCAGTTTTTCTGGTTATATACCTAGTAGTGGTATTGTCAGGTCATGTGGCAAGTCTATATTCAACTTCCTTAGGAACTGCCAAACAGTCCTCCACAGTGGCTGTACCATTCTACATTCCCACCAAGAGTGAACAAGCGTTCCTATCTCTGCACATCTTCTCCAACACTTGTGGTTTTCCATCTTTTTAGTAGAGAGAATTCTAATAGGTGTAAAATGATTATCTCATTGTAGTTTTGATTTGCATTTCTCTAATTGCTAATGATGTTGAACATTTTTTTCATGTGTTTCTTCACCATTTGAATTTCCTCTTTTGACAATTGTCTTTTCAATTCTTTTGCCCATTTTTAAATCAGGTAGTATGTCTTTTTATTGTTGAGTTGTATGATCTCTTTGTATATCATGGATATTAAACCCTTATTGGATATATGATTGCCAAATATTTTCTCCCATTGAGTCAGTTGCCTTTTCACTCTTTGGACAAAGTCTGTTGAGGAACAAAACTGCTTAATTTTGAGGAAGTACCATTTATCTATTTTTTCTTTGTTGCTTATGCTTTGGGTGTAAGATTTAAGAAACTACCACCTATCACAAGATCTTGAAGATGTTTTCCTACATTTTCTTCTAGAAGTTTTGTGGATTTTGCTTTTATATTTAGGTCCTTAATCCGTTTTGAGTTAAGGTTTGTATAAAGCATGAAATAGGGGTCCCCTTTCTTTTGGATATGCCTATCCAGTTCTCCCAGCACCATTTGTAGAATAGACTGTTCTGGCCCAGCTGGGAGGGCTTGACAACTTTGTCAAATATCACTTGACTGTAGATGTGAGGGTCTATTTCTAAGTTTTCAATTTGGTTACATTGATCAATGTATCTGTCATTATGCCAGTACCATGCTGTTTTTACCACTGTAGTTAAGGAATATACTTTAAATTCAGGAAGTGAGTCCTCCAACTTTGTTCTGCTTTTTAAAGATCTTTTTTGGCTATTCGGGGCACTTTACCCTTCCCAAATAAATTTGATAATTGGTTTTTCCATTTCTGCAAAAGAGGCTGTTTGGATTTGTGTTTGGATTGTGGTGAATCTGTAAATCAGTTTGGGTAGAATTGACATCTTAATGATATTTAGTCTTCTAGTCCATGAACACAGAATGTCCTTCTTTTTATTTAAGTATTCTTTGGTTTCTTTTGTTTTGTAGTTTTCTGAATACAGGTCCTTTATGCCTTTGGTTAAGTTAATTCCTAAATATATGATTATTTTAGTCAGTTATTGTAAAAGGAATTTTTTTTCTGATTTCCTCCTGAGATTGTTCATCAGTAGTGTGTAGAAATATGATTGATTTTTGTGTTTAATCTTGTATCCTGTTACTTTGCTGAACTCATCTCTTAGTTCTAGTAACTTTGTTGTGGATTTTTCAGGATTTTCTAAATATAGGATCATATCATCAGCAAATAGCAAAAGTTTTCCTTCTTCCTTTCCTATTTGGGTGCCTTTTATTTCTTCATCTAGCCTAATTGCTCTAGCTAGAACTTCTAGCACAATACTGAAAAAGAGTGGTGATAGTGGGCATCCTTGTCTTTTTGTTGATCTCAGTGAGAAAGCTTTCAGTCTTTCACAGCTGAGTACAATGCTAGCTGTAGGTTTTTCATATATGCCCTTTACCATATTGAGAAAGCTTCCTTCTATTCCTATCTTTTGGAGTGTTTTTATTAAGAAAGGGTGCTGTATTTTTTCAAATGCCTTTTCTGCATCAATTGAGAGGATCGTGTGTTTTTTCTTCTTCAATTTATCAATATAGTTTATTCCACTAACTGATTTTCTTGTGTTGAACCACCCTTGCATACCTGGGATAAAACCCACTTGATTGTGGTGTATAATTCTTTCAATGTGCTTTTGGATTTGGTTTGCAAGTATTTTATTGAGGATTTTTACATCAATATTCATTAGAGATATTTGTCTATAATTTTCTTTTTTCATAGTACCTTTATTTAGTTTTGGTGTTAAGGTGATGTTGGCTTCATAGAATGAGCTTGGTAATGCTCTTTCCTGTTCAACTTTTTGGAAGAGTATGAGCAAGATTGTTATTAGATCATTTTTGAATGATTGGTAGAATTCACTTTTGAAGCCATCTGGTCCTGGGATTTTCATCTTTGGGAGGTTTTTGATGACTGTTTCAATCTCTTTCCTTGTGGATGGTTTGTTAAAGTCTTCTATTTCTCCTAGGGTCAGTGCAGGCCAGGGGTTCTTAACTAGATTTCAGGGGGTCCATTAGCTTGAATTAAAAAAAATCAACTTATTATCTTTATTTCTCTGATCTCTAACAGAGGTCTAGCATTTCCTTCATTTATTAATGTATACAATAAATTACAGTAGTATTCCATGGTTTCCACCTTACCGGCAAAAGGGTCTGGGTAACAAAAAGGTTAAGAACCCCTGATGTAGGCTGTCCATGTGTTTCTAAGAATTTGTCCATCTCATCCATATTGTCTAATTTTTTGGTGTACAGTTGTTCATAGTATCCTCTTATGATCTTTTATTTCTGTGGGGTCAGTCATAATGTCCCCCCTCTCATTTCTGATTTATTGCTTTGCATATTCTCTCTTTTTTTGTCAGTCTAGCTAAGGGTTTGTCAATTCTGTTGGTCTTCTCAAAGAACCCACTTTAGTTTTTGTTGATTCTATTGTGTGTTTTTTTTTCTCAATTTCATTTATTTCTGCTCTTATATTTACTATTTCTTTCCTTCAGCTTGGCTTGGGATTAGTTTGCTGTTCTTTTTCTAGTTCCTCTAGGTGTGCAGTTAGAGCGTCAATTTTAAATCTTTCTTCTTTTTTAATGTAAGCATTGAGGGGTATAAATTTCCCTCTGTGTCACCTTTGCAGTGTCCCATAGGTTTTGATATGTTGTGTTCTCATTTTCATTTGCCTCAAGATATTTACTGAATTCTCTTGCAATTTTTTCTTTGACCCACTGATAAGAGTGTGTTGTTTAATTTCCATATATTTATGAATTTTCCCTTTTT
>JAQZBX010069088.1:0-15664 GCA_029593785.1 Cabassous unicinctus | reverse complement strand
AAGGGGGGGTTTAAAAATGGATAAAGTAAATAAATCTTAAAAAAAAAAAGAAAAAGGCATTGATGAAAAACCCACAGCCAACATCATACTCAATGGGGAAAGGTTGAAAGCTTTCCCTCTAAGATCAGGAGCAAGACAAGGATGTCCATTGTCACCATTGTTTTTCAAAATTGTACTAGAAATACTAGCTAGAGCAATTAGACAAGAAAAAATTGAAAGGCATCTAACTAGTAAAAGATGAAATAAAACTCTCACTGTTTTCAAATGACATGATCTTTAGATCTTTAGAAAATTCTGAAATGTCTATGCCAAAGCTACTTGAGCTAATAAATGAGTTCAGCAAAGTGGCAGAATACAAGATCAACATGCAAAAACCAATAATGTTTTTATACATTAGTATTGAACAATCTGAGGAGGAAATCAGGGAAAAAATTTACAAAAGCAACAAAAAGACTCAAATACCTAGGAATCAATTTAACCAAAGAAGTTCAGGACCTGTATGCAGAAAACTACAAAACAATACTAAAGGAAATCAATTAAGACATAAACAAATGGAAAGACATTCTGTGTTTCATGGGTTGGAAGACTAAATAACATGAAGATATCAATCGTACCCAAACTGATTTATAGCTTTAATGCAACACCAATCAAAATTACAACAACTACTGTACAGAAATAGAAAAGGCAATTATCAAATTTATTTGGAATGGAAAGTGCGCCTGAATAGTCAAAAGCATTCTAAAAAAGAATAGCAACATGGGAGAAATTTCACTGCCTGACCTTGAAACATGTTACAAAGGTACAGTGGCCAAAACAGCATGGTACTGGCATAAAGACAGACACATCGATCAGTGGAATAGAATTGAGAGTCCAGAAATAAACTCTCATCTCTATGACCAACTGGTTTTTGACAAACCTACCAAGTCCATGTTAAATTGGACAAAACAGTCTCTTCAACAAATGGTGCTGGGAGAACTGGATATCTATAACATAAAGAATGAAAGAGGACCCCCAAATCACTTCCTAAATATAAAAGCCAGGACCATAAAACTACTAGAAGAAAATATAGGGAAACATTTTAAAGACCTTGTGGTAGGTGGTGGTTTCTTGGTCCTTACTCCCAAAGCATATGCAATAATAGAAATGAATAGATAAATGGGACTGCCTCCAAATTAAACACTCCTGCATCTCACAGGACTTTGTAAAAAGGGTGAAAAGGCAGCCGACTCAATGGGAGAAAATATTTGCAAGTCACATGTCTGATAAAGGTTTAATATCCATGAAATTACAACTCAACAATAAAAAGACAAATGACCTGATTAAAAAATGGGCAAAAGGATTGAAGAGACATTTGTCCAAAGAAGAAATACAAATGGCAAAAAAAACCACACATGAAAATATGTTAAACATCACTAATGATTAGAGAAATGCAAATCAAAACTACAATGAGATATCATTTCACATCTATTAGAATGGCCACTATTAAAACAAAAGAGAACTATAAGTGTTGGAGAGGATGTAGAGAGATAGGAACACTTATTCATGTTTGTGGGGATGTAGAATGGTAGAGCCACTGTGGAGGAGTGTTTGGCAGTCCTAAAGAAGTTGAACACAGATTTGCCACATGATCCTGCAATACCACTAATGTGTATATACCAAGAAGAACTGAGAGGAGTGACACAAACAGTCATCTTCACACTGATATTCATAGTGGCATTATTCATGATTGCCAAAAGTTGGAAACAACCCAGTTGGCTATCAACTGAGGAATGGAAAAACAAATTGTGGTATATACACATGATGGAATATTATGCAGCAGTAAGAACTGAAGTTGTGAAGCATATGACAACATGGATGAACCTGGAGGATATTATGTTGAGTGAAGCAAGCCAGACACAAAAGGACAAATACTGTATGATTGCACTACTATGAACTAAATATATTGTGTAACATATTGTATGAGTCCATTTATATAAAATGTAAATATAAATCAATTTATAAAGATGAAATTAGATTAGTGGTTATGTAGGGTTGGGGAAGGCATGTTAAGGGGTGTGGAGGTTTTCTTTTTGGAGTAATGAAATAGTTCTAAAATTGTTTGTGGTGATGAATGTACAACATTTTGATTATACTAAAAGCCATTGATTATACACTTTGCATATATCATATGGTATATGAATATATCTCCATAAAACTGATGAATAAATAAATAACTGTGCTAGAATAGCTAGAAATAGCAGCTGTTTACAGCATGGGAAACAGAGAGAGATTGAGAGGTGAAAAATTTTTATGTTTACATGTTTGTCTGTTTTTTATTATATTATTGAAACAATGAAAATGCTCTAATAATGATTGAAGTGATAAATACACAACTATGTTATTATAACAAATACTATTGGTTGTATGGTTTGGATGAATTGTATGCTTTATTAATATGTACCAATAAAATTGATTTGTTTAAAAAAAACATAATGATAAGTGGGGGGAGTGAGTTTCTCGCAAGTATGATTCCATCATATGAAGGTTAAGAATAGATAAGCTAATCTATGATGACAGTAATTAGAATAGTTACTAATTAGTAATTAGAATAGTGTTTCTTTGTAATGCAGCAAACTCTGATTGTAAAAAGCACAAGGTGACATTCTGGTGACTTTTTGCATTTATGCCTTAAAATTCACCTATGGCTTTTGAAGTGTATTCCATATAAAAAGAAAATTAGAGTTTTTCTATACAGCATAAAGTGTAGAAATGGAGTCAGTGGTTAGAAGTGACACAATCATTGGAGTAAAGCAACTGATTAATTAAAAACAAAATAGTAATCAAAACTAAACCTTAAGACTTGGTCTCTAGTACTCCCTTTTTCTGAACACTAGCAAGAACTGGGCACCCACTTTTGAGGATTGCCCTTAAGAAATTTCTCATATTGCCCAATATATGTGAATAAATCAAAAGAACAGACAAAAATCTACAGTGTCTATAGATTGGGGTGATAAGCCATGATATATGGGGTCAGGAACACTGAAATCACCATAATAGATATTGAGATATGTTACAACCTGTGGCAATTTGATATTATTTATGAATTCCAAACAGAGATATTGATTATGTTAGTAAACTAGTCTGTTCCTCTGGGCATAATACTTGATTGCTTTAAATTCAAAAGCTTTACATTTACTTTATTAAATCAAAATTAGGGCTTTGATTTGACCATGTCATTAGTGTGTTCAGGGTTGAGTTCTCGCCCTCTTGGTGGGCTATATAAATGGATACTCAAACAAGAAGGCAGAAGAAGAAATACACAGAGGAATAGAGAAAGCTCAACAGACACGGAAGAGGAATGAACCTTGATCCTGTGGTCCTGGGCAGAGAGATGAGCCATTTGCCTGATAGTCTACAGGTGACCTTGTGAAGAGAACAGAGGAGCTGAGCCCAGAAAGAAACAAGCATTCCAACCTACAGCTGAGGTTGGAAGAAGCTGGGCCCATGGAGGAAGAGGAAGGCTGAACCCTCACAGACATTGTCCGCCATCTTGCTTCAACACGTGGCAACAGACATTTGGTGAGGAAGTACCTCTTATGGTACCTTAAATTGGACTTTCTAGGTTTGATAATCCAAGAAGAAAAAGAAAATTATCTCATTCTTCTGCAAATATAATGTCTTAGAGGAGGACTGTGATTATCCTGGATTGGGTCACATAGCCATTCAAAAGTTGAGAATTATGGCCAGCTAGTTGAGCTACTGTGATTGATCAAGTATGTGCCACATTTTAACCCCATGAGAGAGTGAGGTTTGTTAGAAGAAGGTGGGATGGAATGTGGAATACTGGAATACTGTTATTAGTAGTTTCTCCAGAGCCACATATGTTGAGGGAAAGCATGACCCCAAGGCAGTGAAGGAAATGCAATAGAATAGTTGAGCAAGAGGTGCTAGGTGGATCAGAACAACAGATATGTACAAGATGCTCCTATCTAAAATAAGTACTCTGTATCTGTTAGGGTCCAAAGAGTTGATGAAAACCATAACAGTAATTTGAAGGGGAAATGTAATATAAAATTATTAACTGGTCACAGAAACTTATCTACTAAGAGGGCTAAAGTTAAGAGAATGCAGGAATAGCAAGCTATTACCTTGAATTCTGAGGTAGAGCATCCAAGGAAGGAATGAAGTTGGAACAGGTCACTCCCCTAACCAAGACTGAGATTCAGTGTTTCTAGATGTTAGAAATGTTTGCTGAGGTGCTGTAGGCTGAGACTGGCAATAGGAAACCACTCACTGGAGTGCTTGCAATACTTTTGGGATTCTGGGAACACTCACTGGGAAGACTCCCACCAGGAAGCTAGTGTAAATCATTGGGAAGGATCCTCCTGGACATTGGGGATTTTTACTGGGAGAAACACACTGAATCTCCTGCACATTTCCACCCATTGGAAAGGTATACACCCCATAACAGTAATACAGAGAATACCAGAACCAGGAAGAGAAGTCCCTTTGTTTTTCAGTATCCCTCCAGTACCCTCTGCTGGTCTGGTTCCAGGTTCCAGTTTCAGCTGCACAAACCTAAGCAAAGGCTAGATTTGGCCCCGAGGGGCAATAAGTTCATAATCGGCACATATCCTTTCCCCCTGATTATTCCATTTTCTTCCTATAGTCAGGCAACATGAAAAGCTGATCATACCTGAAAATTTACTGGTTTGCCATAGAATTCACTGTTCACAGACACAAAAATACTCAAATGTTATGAAATGTCACCACCACCACCAGTACTACTTCTACTATTACTAATAATAACAGCTACTGTTTTTAATACCCGACAATGCTTGGATCAAATGCTTTATTTGTGTTACTTCATTTAATCTTCAAAACAGCTTTATGGGAAGGTATAATTACTAAGTCCATATTAATAAATAATAAACTTACATATAAATGGGGTAAACCAGCTTGAGGGCAGGGAGTAAAAGATCTGAGAGTCAAATCCAGGACTGCCCATGAACTGCATATACCCTGTAGGTAAGTCTCCATGAGACTCTCTAGATGACTTGATGAGTATGGAATCATAAAAATGAAAACATGACCAACTAAATGTCAAGTAACATTAAGTAAAGAAAGCTTTGGCAGTATTGCAGGAATACTATTTACCACAACATACCAACGTACCAATTTGTGAAATTAAATGCCTATGGGGCCCAAGCTGATAATGCTTATTACTGAAGTGATACTATAATAAATTCTTAGCCAGTGGTGGAGACTGGAGAGCACATACCTAATCTAAAGGGGCATCTGTATTGCTAGTTGGTGCTTGGTAATAATCACGCGGTGCCAGGGAGGCGCATCCTCAGGATACATGTCCCACGCTGGGCATAAGGTAGTTCATTTATATGCTGAGTTTGGCTTAGAGAGAGAGATTATTATCAAGCACCACCTAGCAATACACCTTGTCCAAAAGTGAGAAATATTAAATACAAATCAGTTTTTATGGCTAAGAGATTTCAAAGTGAGTCCGGAGGTCATTCCAGAGGTTACACTTAGGCATGCCTCAGCAGGATCTCATTGACTGCCACAGTAAACAATGCCTCAAACAGTGGTCTCCTGAGGGCTCCAGAGACATCTAGACATTATAAGCAGGGCAGTCAGGATCAGGAATTTGGTAACCTATCAGTGGGCCTTACTTTGGAATTTATTCTCTCCAGTGTAACAGAGTTAGACTCATTTATAGGTTCTCTACACATGGCTCTTCTGCCCCTCTTATTTGAACCTATTATTGACAGCACCAAAAAATAAAACCAAATCATACTGATTTTTCAGAAGAATTAATAAAACGGAATGCTGGCAACTATTAAAATATGTTGGAAAGGCACCATATGGGTCAAATAAGACTTGATAGCAATGGAGTGTGGTTCATCAGTTTGAGGCCTCTGGCCTGCAGTCATCTTTGAATGGGAATCATTTTGTCACTGGGACAAGAAATATGCAATCTGATGTCTAATACTCCCTGCTCTCTTGGTAATGTTTGGATGGGCACTACCAATGTTTGCCTCTGTGATTCTCCTTAATCTATGCTTCCATGAATGACCAGCCTACTCATGAGTTCCATATTCTTTTGACTTTACAGTCCATTCCATCATGATATAGAGGACTCCAGCTGACCTGGAAACTATTTAATCTTCTTAAGATGACTTTGCAAAACTTTGGATGGATTCATTATATATTATTCTTTCTGCTTAGCCTTGCCATTTCTTTATTATGAAAAAATTTAAATACAAAATTTTAAAATACTGTAGCAATCAACCGATCTATACCCATTATCCATATTCAGAATTAGTAAGAATTTTTTCACATTAGCTTCCTGCATTAACTTTCCTCAGTTTTATTGAAGTGTTTCAGATATCACGATATTTCAACCTTATAAATTTCAACATGTCTTTAAAGAAAAAGGATATTTTCCTATAAAATTCAGTTCCATAGTGACATTAGACATCAATCAAGTTAGAATAATTCATTCTTCCTGGAATGTGTTTGCTTGTTTTTCCCTCTTTCTCCCTTGTGATGAGAAATTCCCATTCATTTTCCCTCATTTTTCTTGTTAATGTGTGTTAGCTCTAAAAGCTTTGTTGGGTTCAGGTTCAACATTTTTAATAATAATGTGTCGAGGTGGTATTGGGGGCACTTTAGCTTTGTAAAAGCAATCTAATATCTCTTATCTCCTGGTTCTTGGAACAGCAGTTCATCATATTCCCCCTATTATTGACAGGCACTTTAGTTTCATATACCCCTGAGAGTGTCTTATTTGAAATCACAGGCAAAGTAAATTCACAGTGGGCAGTTCCTCTTTAATCTTTTCTTCTTTCTTTTCTGTGGCCATGAGTTATCCAATGCTTTTTAAGAGTCCTCTTCTAGGACTTCCTCTCATCCTTCTGTCTGAAAGGTTTTTGTTGTTGTTTTTTTTTTGAAAATTGTCTTTGCCCATTCCCCAATAGCAACTGTTTAGGAGTAACACAGCAGTACATGGAGGAGGGAATATAATTTGAAAAGACTACACATGTCAAAACAAATAGTAATTTCAGCTTTTACATTTGTTGGTATCTCAGAAAACACAGGTAGAATCCTTACTTTTTCATTTAAATATCTTCTGTTTGAGAGAAAAGTCTGGGAGATTGATCTGAGCATTTAAACAGTTGGCTTGAGATTCTAAAGAATGCTCAATAGTTCTCAATGAGGGGACTTCTGGTACTCACCAATGACCATGGAGGACGGTTGTCCCAACCAGTTCTTCTGGAGACCACCTTATATCTCCAACTTTTATTAGGTTAAGAAAATATTCATCTTTCTCTTGCTATAAGGTACATTACAATTAATACTCTGGAGAATGCAGCATGTATGCTCCCTTGGTGTGGTTAGCCTTGGCTCGCCCTTCCATATCTATTGTAGTCAAAGGAAATGAAGATACATAATAAAATTGTGTTCAATTTAAGAATTAGAACATAACTGCCTTGTGCAATTATTTAAGACCATTATCTCAAATAGATAACTATATACCATTTTTATAATTGTTCTCAATTATCCCAACTTTTGATTCCTAAATTGCCAATTTGAATACCATTCTAAATCGTATATTCAATAAAAGACTCAGTTCTTTCTCTATTGCCCCTCTGGGAATATCTATTATATCTGCAAATCTATGTGCATAGACTAAGAAAGGTACAGAAGGTGCCAAGGAATTTTGAGAAGAGAGTGACAACCTCTGAGATTACTTTTTCTGGTCTGTAAATGTTTATGCAAAATAATCCATCTAAACTATATTGACTACAATTCAAATCTGCATGACAAAGTCTGAATATATGTTTAAAAGCAGACTTGGATTGAAATTTATCGAATTTTGTTTGTAATTAAAACATACTGATATTTGACCTTCACTCATTTACAAAGAAGAAGCATCACAGATATTATTTAAATATCTGTCCGAATTTCTGAAAATCCACTCTTTTATTTTTTAATTTAAGGCTATTAAAATGATAGTACTCTCAGAGGAATAAAGGTGTTCTATCCACTTTCCTCTGAGTAGGAATTGTAAATCCTTTCCTTAATGAAGGTATGATGTTAGAGAAAGTTATTTGTAGTCTTAATAGTTCCCTGAGATTCAGTAAAAGGGGAAAACTTGGATATAACCAAGAAATTAAATCAGAGACGGAGAGATTGGCCTTAATAGAAATAAAATGGGATAGTGTTTTGCATATAAAAGTCTGAATGAAAAGTGAAGTAATTGATGGTTGTATTTTACCAAAACTATGTCCATTCCACATGGAGATAACATTATTAATTGGAAAGCTATACTAAGAGATCCTTTTTAAAAATAATAATTTCAGATATGTCTTTTGTGATAATATAGACTATTTATAATGCAAAATTTTCAGTATTATATAAAACCACTGTATCATTTAGGATCAAAACTGTGTTATTTTGAAAATGTTTCTATTCTCACGAAAGGAAGCTCACATTCTTATGTTCTGGTTATTTGTTCTAAATTTGCAACTTAGACAAAATAAATCCTGATTTGTTTTTTATCTACCATGGGTTAAGACAATTAGCAAGAACTTAGGGTAATAAAATCAGACATTAGTCAGGATAAATAAGGGATGTCTTTGGTTAGTATGACAAGCTGTGACTCTGTGAATGTGTATGGAAGTTGGTGTGTTAGACAGGGGGATTGTCACCTTGATTTTTTATTTATTTATTTTTTTTGGAAGTCTGTCCCATACCAGTTCAACTGTTAAATTTCAATTAAAGAAAATTTGGTCAGAAAAAAAAAATGCTGGAAATGTAAGTATATTTCTTTTATCTAGCCTGAGCGGTTGGCAAAGCAAACTGGCTTTTCCATACTTGGCATTTATTAATAATATTTTGAATACCATTGCGCTTTTTAAGCTGAGTGTGGTGGAATTCTCTTATGGGATTATTAAATGAGTCGATTTGCATTCTAATGAGAACAAATGTTTGGGATTGCATTGTTAAAATGCTAAAACGGTGTGTGTATAATTATTTTGCAGCTTAGATTCGCAGAACTCATTTCCCCAAACTCCTTTTTTTAAATAACTAAAGAGTCAGAGCCTACTGACGGCTGGAGGGGAGGTGATTAGGGTAATTTAAACTGTTCACAAATGACTTTGCCACAGAATGAAAGCATTTCTTTGGTTTTGCCTGGTTCCTTTCATTATCTTTAGCAGCTGCGATGTTGAGTCCCATAAGAAGTCTCACCAAGCTCGCTTTCCTTGTAGTTTCTCATTTGTATTGATTAATCATTTTGTAATTCCATTCTAGGTTGACTTGCTCATCTTTAAGGCATTTGCTGTTTTTTCTTTGCTTGTCTATCCTGTAACGGTTATGTTGTCTGCTCTAATACCTTAGCTTTATCACTGCAAGTCAAGCTTTAAAACATTAATCCCTCCATGCTTTAATTTCATATTCTATTACCAGAATGAATGCAAATACTGTTTCCTTTTACTCCTTTTTAATCATCTTTACTATGGCTTTTGCAATGGGGCAATAGTAAAGTAAGCTTTTATTTAGAGTATAACCCCTTTTAATATATATATATATACTAATATTAGCAGAAGGAATTTTTTATTATATTTGCAAGTATTTTGACAGCTAGCCTTGACCTGTGGAGTTCAGTCTGGTAATAAAGTTGAAGAAGTTAGGTTATCTTAGATTCCTTACACCATAGATTTTAGAGTTGGGAGAAAAACTACAAGGGATTTAGTCTACTCTTTAGGTAGAAAATGATTGTGAATCCCAGAAAAATTAAGTGATTTTCCTTTGGACACCAAATCATTTCACATATATATGCTTCATATTAAATAATACATATATAAAAGATACAGATTTTTTTGTTTGTTGTGTAGGCAATTAATTTGTGAAGAACTCTCAGAATAAAAACTACCACTAAATATCTAAGAAAGGCATCAGGAAATGGGTAGAAAAATGAATAAAAGAGTTCTCTTTGTAAGTTTATATTATAATGACAAATATTTTATTAGGCTTATTGGTACTTTATGACTATTTCATAAAGTATACATTTACATATATACCTAGTACAAATATAATTGTATGTAAGTATTGACAGGGAATTGTTTTGAAAAATGCAAAAGTATGAAAATAATGCAGGAAAATTTATATTCTTTTATTACAGTTACTAATTAATCCAATGGAATCTGGCTGCTTCAGTAAAAATAAATTTTAAAAGTTGATAATATACAAATATAAATAAAATGCCAATTAATAATTACTGCACTGATTGTTACTCCTTGCTTGAGATATTAGTTAAAAGCTCATAACTGATGTCAAGACTGTTTGTAATCTAAAAATTGGTACTTTTATTCAAATTCGTTGTTGCTTTCTTTGTTGCTTTCAAGAACTTAAAAATTTTAGGAATTCGTTATGTTTTAAAATAGTAGTAATTGCAAAAATGGGCAAGTTTAAATTCTCCCATAGCACTAATATTGCTATTGCTAGAGTTTAACACCAAGAGATCAGTTAGGGTTCCTTTGGTTGCAGCAAGTAGCCAAAAGCATGAGGCAGATCAGTTAAATTAAACAGAATGGCTGAGTATTTTAGTATAAATAGATAAAACAGACCAGAGGTGGGGCTGGCTTCAGATATGCATATTGTTTGATCTAGGCAAATGGTTTCATTTCAAGATAGCTTCCTTGATCCAGGTAGATTTCTAAAGGAAAATCAGTAGCTATTGGAAAGAATAGGGAAATAGGTGCTAGCAAGGAAGTTGAAAAATAGCCATTTAGGGAATTTTCAGAAATAGTTTCCAGATTGTAAATATGCTATGCAAATTAACCAACTGACTATAGACGAAAAAAAAAAAAAGATAAAAATAGTGAGCTCCTCTCTCTCACCTCTCACTTTCTCTCCTTCTCTCTCTCTTTTGGTATTTCATATCTTTGCTCTCATGGAATTTATGGGTTGCATCAAGGAAAGGAGACTTGGTAAACCAAATCCGAGTGAAAGCAATTATTCCCTATGCACTTCATTTTATTTTTCAGGTTTAAGATACATGGCAGACACGTGCATTACAAACAACTCTTTCTCTTGTTTACAGAAAAATTACAAACTTTGTTCTCTACAACTTTGAATCCTTTAATCTTCCTGTGGGTGAATAGCTCCCTCCTCCTGCCCTCTAAAGCCTTTAGTTGTCTTGACCTTTCATACCTGTTTTGTCTTTAGAAACAGCTTTGTAAATGTCACAAGCTTAGGATTCTTTTTAGAGGCTTTTAGTTTCAGCTCTATAACCACTGAGTAATCAAATTCAGGTTGGTTGTGGTTCATGATATTTATTGACTGCTAGTTTGGCTTTAAGACCTCAAAGCCATAGGCTGGGGTGCCAGATTCTCCTGTCATCAAAGAAAAGTCAAAGACTCTGAGTCTCGTCAGTTTCTTTTTCTTTCCTACATATATATATATATTTAATTTCCTGAATTAATTGTAACTTTAATAGTTTTAGCTTTCATGATTTTTATTCTGTTTGGTATGCAAGATAACCAAAAGAAACACAAGCTTTCATCAATTTATATGAGGATGATTCCATCCAAAGATTGAATTCAGGAATGATGACCAAAACTAGTTTCTTAAATGAAATTGGCAAGAGGGTAAATAGGTAGGCACTTATGTGGGCATAAGAAACTTTCTTAACTTGCAGCGATCATAAGCAAAAGAAAAACTGCCAATTGAAGGACTACTGATTGCAAAAATGTATTATTATGGGCGATGGTGATATTTCAGAATTGTTTAGCAAAATTATCACTCTCAAGAGCATTAACCTATTTTTTGAAGTAGAATAAATTAAGATCAAATTGTTAATAATGCTTGATAAGCCAGATAATTGCATAATATGTACAAAAAGCCTCATGGAGAGAAATTTTACTCAAGAGCCAGAACCTGTTCACACCTGGCAAGAACCGAGAGTAGACTGGAGCAAACACTATTGGAGTCCATTAAGCAGCTCATCCATTGCATGAATGCAGCGAAATGCCTTGTCGTGTAACTGTTTTGCTGGTGCTTTCTAATTGAGCAGGTGTGCTATTCAAAAGGGTGTTCATTAAAAAGATTTCATTGTGTTATGTGTGTGCATGTTTGTATCTATATTTCAGGCTTGTCAAATGACTTTTGGGATTTTTGTGTTTAAAAATAAACATAAATTGGCTGGCAAACATGTAAATCTTGTTGTATTTAGAGGAAAAGCCATATGTTCCTGTTACTTTCACACCTAAAAAAGAAATAAATAGAGGGGGCTACTTTGTCTTCAATAAATTCATACTATTAATTTTTCCTTGACTTTGGAGGGTTTAAAAAATTGTGTATTTTGCCAAGGCAGTACAAGTCAATTGACCAAAATATTAAAGTAAATTCAGAACTCTGACAATTTGAAAAGTTTTTTCTTCCACTGGTAATAAATGCATTTTAAAAAAAAATGTATTTATGGTAATTTTCTCTTTTACTTTTTTCTTATTTCTCTTTGCTTCTTTCTACCCAGTATTAAAACGGTTAGTAACACTATGAAGGTACTTAGCTAGTTTGAATAATCTCTTATGTTTGTTTATAAGACCTGGAAAAAATAAAGCTTCGGTATAGAAAAGTGTATTAATAGACTTATGGGAAATTAATCACAAGTGGTCTTACAAGTTACTGGACTCAAATCTATAAACTATGAGTTATGAAGGGATTTTAAAAGCCATTATTAACCACTGGTACAATGTACTGCTTATGCCATAAGGCCAAAAAAATTAGGCTGCTTATTGGAAGCAAAACAGAAAATATCCTAAGCATGCACTATTTATATTGTTTTCAAGCTGTACAATTTAGAGAATGCTTTGACATACGTTCTTATAATACACTCACATTCTTCTGTGGTAGACAATTTATGAATACTTGTCTTCACTGAAGAAATTAAGAAAGAGAGGCATAATTGAGAAAAAGGTGCTACCTAAAACCACATAACATTGTCACAGGTGGATGCAAGCCTCAAACACAGGTCATCTCTGTACATATATTATTTCTATTATACTGAATTGTCTGCCAGATCATTACAATTACTGCAGATCAGAAAAAAAGTACAGTAGATCTAAAGAAGGTTTAAAGAATGCAAGAAAAGACCAAGGCATTAACAAGGGGTGTAGTGGAAGTGTAGCATGGTCTATCAATCAATTGATAAATGTCCATTGTTAGGTGTGTGGTATAAAAATAAATATAATGATATAATTGTTGCCATCAAGTAACTTATATACAATTGGCAAGAAAATGCATTTGTAAGAAAAAACATTTCAAGAAATCTGAGTATTAAAATTTGCAGGTAGGATGTTGGGAAAGATAAATGAATTTATGAAATATAGAGGTGAGCTGTCCAGTGTGGTTGTCAGAAGTCACATGTGACTATTGAACACTGAAATATGGCTAATCTGAACTGAGATGTCCTGTAAGTATAAAATACACAATGGGTTTTGAAGACTTAGTATGAAAAAAGAACGTAAAATATCTTTCTAATAATTTTATATTGACACATTTTGAACTATTAATATTTTGGACAGGTTAAATAAAATATATTATTAACATTAATGTCATCGCTCCACTGTTAAACTTTTTTTTTTTTAATGTGGCTACTATAAAATTTAAGATTACATATGTGGATCACTTTATATTCTTCCTGGACAGGGCTGATAAGGAAAAAATGGAATCCCCAGAGCTGCTGGGAAAGATGAGTTGAGGAACAGATATGGGAAGAGGAGAAAGGCCAGGAATCAATGGAATAAAAGAAGACTGTGTACTCTTTGGTGATACCTTCCATAAGATCTAAATCTTCAATTCAGCCTACTAACCTAACCTTTCTTGTGAAAATTTTACGTGAAAAGGCTTAGCTTGCATGCCGGATAAAGGGGGTATGGATTTTAGCGATTTAGAGTCACATAAAGGCATAGAAACCTGTGGAATATCACCCTTATTCACACCTTGAATTAATTGAACTCACAGGAAAGATTTTGGAGTTCATCACACTGTAAAATCAAAGTTCAATTAGCTTTCTCCCAAACAGGGAAAACACTCTCTGACTTTTGAGTTAAATATACATTTTAAAAAATATAAATAACACAGGAATACAGGGTTAACTAATCCATTCAATAGCACATGGTGTGCTATTCAGAAGTGTTCTGTACAATAGTGAAAACAGAAATGAACCCTTACATCTCAGTAAAAAATAAGTCAACAATATGACCCTGTTCCATGATTTCTGAACTAATTTAATAGAAGTAACATCAATAACAAAATAACAACAAAAATTTGATGATGCCCTGTCAATTTTTTAAGTCACTCCAAAAAGAGTACAATTGCAATGGGACATACTCTAGTAGTATTTCAGATTCCCTTTTTCTTCTTGATTGGGCTCTACCCATTAAGAATAGGTCCTTCACTTTTTGTACGGGTGACATACCGCACCACAAGGAAATTGGGAGGTCAAACTGGGCCTGAAGGAGACCTATGCCAGAGGTATTGTAGAAAGGTCATGCTATGGAGTAAGTGTGGGACTAAATTATCTTTATAATCCTTTCTAAAGTTGAGATTATATGATTTTGTGGTTTTAAAAAAAATTTGTCTAATGTTTTAATGCACTAATTTTTTAAAACTAGACATTATAAATAGTTACTATGACCATTTGCCCTTAATTTTGGCTAGGCAAAGATTTCCTTTTAATCATGTAAATGAATACTAGAAAATAGGAATCTCTTTCACAGTGTCATGAGTTTTTACCTTAAATTGATACAGTGCCCACATCATTGTAGAGCTATTTTGAAAAGCATTAATTCTTCACTTTATAAGAATACTGGTACATGGGTTAAGGTAAGGTTTTTATTCTTCATAAAGAATGTGTTGGCATCAACTTTAACCCAGTAGTTGCCCTTTGTTGCTTTAGTGACAAGTGGAACATATATCATCCTTTGAGTAGGTGGTAAAAAAAAAGAGAGAGAGCAAATGTAGCTTTTGAGACCAAGATATATAAAAATATACCATTATTTCAAATGTGACCTTCAAATATAGAGTCTAATCTAGTTTTATTATTAAGCATTCCATGTAAAAATTCATATTTATATCATTAATACAAATAAATCTTTGATATGCTCAAGTCCCAAATAAAGTTAAGGTCTATTCAGTGATGATTATTTTTCATGTCATGTAAAAACATGAAATTTGGCAAAGTTGGTATTGTCAGAGAAGCAGAATCCTTACAAAGAAATGTTCCAAGAAATTAATGCAGTAAGAAAAAAGGAGTCTGAATTGGAATTAGCTCCTCAATGTGAAAAAGAAAATTGATTTGGTTGAGCTTTTTTCTTAAACTTGGAGTTAAAAAACAAATGCATTTATATAAATTCTGGATTTTCACAGGCATGTTAAAATGTCTTAAGAAGCATGGCCTTCTAGACTCACAGAAAGAGTATCTTGCAGCCTGCCTGCTCCATACAATTTAAACTTTACTTTAATCATCTTC
The DNA here is from genome assembly GCA_029593785.1 of Cabassous unicinctus. NCBI lineage: Eukaryota > Metazoa > Chordata > Mammalia > Cingulata > Chlamyphoridae > Cabassous > Cabassous unicinctus. The sequence continues at coordinate 129 of JAQZBX010069088.1, read as the reverse complement.
CTTTACTATCTCTGGAAGAGCAGTGAAAATAACCAGAGCCTCATGCTATAAATTACAGACGTCTCCTATACTTTTTAATCCAAATGAGTAATTTGCCTTCAAATTGCCCCAAGTCATAGAAGTCACCTC
>JAQZBX010069087.1:0-15635 GCA_029593785.1 Cabassous unicinctus | reverse complement strand
AAAAAAAAAAAGATGTTTTCTGTCTTCCCAGAACCTAATTCTGGGGGCTGAAATAAGTCTGTGTATTATACTGTGAAAGGGCTGCATGATAAAGTTTGAATGAACAAAAACCTAGAATCCTAGTACTTTCACATAACTTTGAATACTGATTTTGTCACCTCAATATTTGAACTTTATGAAGGAGCAATGATTCTGGTTTTGCTCTTGGGGCAGAGTGAGTAAAAGATAGAGAAGAGAACACCCCAGGCAGATAAGCACAATATCCAAACAGAACTTGTTTGTTCACATGGATTCCCAAATCAAGAATGATGCATGATTTGAAAATTATAGTGAGCAGAATAGATAAACCATATTTTGGAAATTTTAAACTGAACCTCTCCAATTTAAAAATAGAGATGACACCAAAAAACAAGCCAAAAAAAAGTAAGTAATCGTTCATTTCTATCTATATCCTCTCTGTTATACTTCCACAGGATAGTACAAAGAGATTTTTTCCAATTCAATAATATATGTTTGGAAAACCATGGTTTCACCAAAGTCATCTCCCCCAAACCCAGGTAATTTCTTTCTTTCTAGCACCTCACTGGAGACAGAAAGAGCAAGGATTTTGAAGCCAGACAGTCCTGATGCTCCACTACTTACAAAATGTGTTGCAAATTATTTAACCTCTTGAACTTCTGATTTTTTTATCTATAAAATGGGAATGAGAGCCACCTCACAGAGCTCCAAAAGGCAATGAATGTGTTATTGACCTCAGCGCCTAAAAAGTCTCTACCACGTAGGTGCACCAGCAAGTTATAGGTATTACTTTCACTAATTTTAGTATTGTCCCTTCAATAAAACTGAAAGATCCCAGCCTCAGTCACATTTTCATAAAAACGTTACTTTTTATTGATTTCCCCTTTGTACTAGCATTCGAACGACTAACTCATTGGGACACGTCTTTCTCTTCTCAATGTGCTTTACTCCATCTTCATAGTTTCTCCATCTATTAGAAGCAAAATCCTGCTGGCTTTTAGTTTCCTTTCAATCATCTAAATTCTTCTCTTCCCTAACTAGGAACGATTTTGCACTCTAAAGAATCAGAGTCCTCTTTGCTCACATGCAGGGAGAAAAAAGTAATCGCTATTGTTCTGAAAATACAGCATACTCAGAGAGCAGTATCAAGTACCAGGAGAGATTTGCTAGCTTCATCTGATGTCATTGTGATTGCCAATCTACTTTCAAAAAGTTTTTAAAATCTTGAAAATGCTGAATCATTAGTACTACTTGGCCCTTCAGAAGTCTTTGTTACCTAGCTATCGATTTAATTCATTGGTGTTTGAAGGATCCCAGGATGCAAACAATAGAATTTTGGATAGGCAAATAGAAAATCCTAAAACAAATGCACTACATTAAAAAACAAAATGAACAACTTCACTACGACAAGAATATCAATTGTGAAGAACAAAAAAGAAAGAAAGAGGGAAAGAAATAAGCAAGCAAACAAGCAAGCAAGAAAGGTTATTTGGAGGAAAGCTTCACAGCTAAAAACTGGAGGGCTTAATATGAACGATAGGGAATATTAACATTGTTGACCAAACATATCTGTGGCCACCATCTTTCAGATAATCCAGTATACCTCCAGGTGAAGTGTCTTTATTTCCATTATTCAGTAATAAAATAGCATATGGCAAGTTGGTGGGATTCGGGAAAGAAATTAAATATATTCAGCTTAGAAATTACATTCACTCAGGACATGCTTAAGATAAAAAAAAAAAAAAGTTTCATGTGGAGTCCCAGCACAATAACAAGATGAAGAACTAAATGCTCAAGGGATACTAACCCAATGGTAGGAAATCTGTAAACAGCTAATTAGGATGATTAAATGTACTCAGGCTTTTGGTACTCTTGCCATGTAAGAGACCTTCTTCTTGCTACAGAAATTTTAACAATATTATATACTTCTACAGCAAGATGTTTTAAAAATCATTTCTGCTATTATTTCTTATTAACATGCTTAACTGTAGGCCTACCTACCCATATAATGCCTGTAATAAATTTACTTCATTACTTGCATGGTTTAAAATAATTAATTTATCTTCACTGAAGAGAAAAAATTATACTAGCAAAAAAATAGATAAAAATAAAACAAAAGAAAGACATAGCAGGTTGGAAACTAAAAAAAAAAAAAAATTGAGAATAATATTTGGAAAATATATAGAGAGTGAATAGCCAAATAGATAACAGATTTTATAAATCAATAAGGGCCAAAAGAAGCACATGATTGTGCCAACAATACAAATAAGACAAAGGACATGAAAAAGTGATTTAAAGGTTTCATCTTGAGCTAGTGAGAAAAGAAAAAAAAGACTTTTTTCAGGTAAATCACAACAGCAAAAATTTGAAATATTGACAAAAATCCGTATTAGCTGCGATGTAGAAATGGCAAATATTTAAAATATCAATTGGACATATGTTTGTCAAAATTTAGCCATGGGTTTCAGCGGTGGATGGACTTTCTGATTTTAGTCTTTCCTTTCTTCAATTCTGTATAACTTTAAATTTGTAAACAAATTTTCATTTTTACAAAAGCAATACTGCTACTTTTATAAAAACCATATTGTTTATGTTAGGGTTCAACACACAGGCTGTAGATCATTCCACACGTATCATGGCACAAAGCAGAAGGCTGAAATCTGTGCTGTGATTCAATATAAACAAAGGAAAAATGATCCTGAACCAAAAAGACTAATATAAACACCTGGCTTTCAGAGTCCCGAAAAAAATAGTTGTAACAAACATAGGACTAGTGCAAAAGGGCAGGATGGAACAGACGAGAAACACACTTGCTGAAGTGCCAGTATATTCAAAATAGACTTCACTGTATAGATGCTCCTGGGCATGACAATCCGACTTTCGGTTTCCTCACGTCTAAAATGAGGAGTCTGGGCAAGGTAGTCTTCCCTGGTTTCCTCAGCTCAAACATGCTGAACCGAGAGCCTTGGAACACCTACTTATAATCCAACCATTCTTTTACCTACAGGAAAAACTCTTGTCAGCTTTGCAGGAAACACTCCAGACAGACATAAATTGAAATTATAATGGAAAACAGTTAGCTCCACATATAAAAGTTAACTTGGTGAAACCACATCCTTTAAAGGTTAAGGGGTTGTGGTCTTTGACAAATAAGATGGCTTGAGCAAGAGGAGATAATTTCCCCATGTCACCCTCAATAATAACATTAATGATTTGATGAAAACAGTATCCAGACAGTCTACAATGGTTAGGTTTCCACGGTATTGCTGATCTGAAGCAGACAGCGAAATTAGATTTCTAAAATATGCCTATTAAATGCAAGGCATTCAGAAAACACACACCCGGGGAGCAGCAACCGTAAAAGGTAGCGAGGTTGCCATGAGACTCAAACAAGAGGGGAACGGAAGTCATGTTTTGACAGTGGGTTTGAAAAGGTTTCATTCAAACATCACCATTAACCTTGTTTGCTAATTTCAGAATGTATTTCATTACCTCTCCATTTCAACCTCCACGTTGACTCACCACCACTGCTGTTCCTTTATAATTGAAATGCCTGACAAAGTGGAATCATTTGAAGATTAAAAAAGGGAGAAAGAAAGCTTCCACAATTTATTCTAAATAAAGAATCTGATGTACAGTTCCACACCCAGATACTGCAGGATCTTGTTTTTGCAAACTAAATCTAACTGTCCTTTGTGAAAGGTGAAAATATGAACTTTTAAAATCATTAAACTTGTATTTTCAATAAACTACATTTTATATACCTTTGCTTGCTGTTATAAAGTGAGTAAGTTATAGTCATGGTTTACACTGCTTTAGTATCTATAGATCAGGAAATAGTAAGTACTGTCAGAACTACTTACAATTCACTTCACTTCTATTTCTCCAGGCAGCAGTGGAATATATGTGCAAAGGTATGAAATTGTGATTTTATTTTTTCTAAATAGTGAAATTGGGGATCAAGCTTATAAGGGTATCTGACAACTGCAGAATACAGATTCCATTTTTAATATCTGACTTCTTAACTTTAGTAACATCTGATAATCTTGAATTATTTAAGAAGTGCAATGCTTAATCTATATTTTCTTCTTTTATTTATTAAATTCTCAGCCTAAAGGGGAGAAAAAACATATTCTTTTATGAAAAGTTGGTTTCAGCCATATTGAGGATCAATATAACTTCTGTAGATACATGATGGGGAAAGAACTATCCTCAGTTCAAAAGCAAAATGTGAATCCTCCAAAGGACTATGATAAAAATAGTGACTTAGCACAAGATGGGAAAATGGAGTGCTTTTAAGCTTGCAAAATTACCTTTCAGCAAATTTGTTTCAGCAATCTGTTAATTCTTTTTGGCATAACCTCTTAGATAAACAAAATTTAGGTTTAAGGGTGAAGAACATTTTGTTTTAAACTGACACAAAACTCGATGCATTTTCTAAAAAAGTCTTCTTTCCAACAAAAGCAAAAAAATGGGTTCAAGGCAAAAAATCAAGTGGTTTAAATTCTCACCTGATGCTTCAGTAAAATGACTTGTCACTACCTTCAGCTGGCGATTACTGGGACAGTGCCCCTTACATTAACAATGCCGACAGATCTGACGTTTTACTGATACCAACGACGGTCCGGCAGATTACACCACAATGTAGATTTAATCTCTCCAAGGACTTGATAGCCTCAAATGAAGGATTCTCAAATATCATGGTTCTGACCTATTCGGGGTGAATAAGTGTATAATAAATTACCTGTCCCTAGCTTTTTAACAAGAAAAAGAACAGGAATCAGACTATCCCTGTGCTAACTCCAAAGTATAATTAAGTTTACGGCAAAATTTGCATGCCAGAGAGCGAAAGATCATCCTATTTAACAGGTTTTGAGAAATAAACTTGCATTGATATATGACCCTGTTTGATGCCAATACAGTAATGTAGTAGCAGCAGGTTACAGAGAAGCCAGATTCCAATAGAGGCTCATTTGACTCGTGATTGAGCAAAACTTCAAGTAAAAGTGATTTTTCCTCAGGGAGGAAGGATGAGTTTGCTGCACCGAGTCACATTGCCCACTGGCCAGCCAGAGCGTTAGTCAAAGTCACACCAAGCGTTCAGTGTCCTGGTCATGCTGTGGATAGTCTGGCTGAAGGGACAATGGGCAACTGATGTCTTCAAAAAGGACAAAGAATGAAGAAACATAAAAGGACAATACCGGCAATGAAGAAAGAGCAGGTCCACCTAGATGTTTTGTTCCGAGCATGATGAATCAAACATCTTTAAAAGCTTTAATTTATATCGTGCTTCCCCTAAGGCAGGCTGATTAAATTAGAATCTCCATTATCCAGCAATAGTGCTGCCTGTGCATGGGCACTTCACCAACGTGCTGCTTCCTGTCCTTGTCAGCAGACCCAGAAATACCACTGCAGCAGATTTTGTGGACTTTGAAAATCAGCCATGAGCCTTCTGCCTTCAGAAGGCAAATGCTTGTCCTCTACTCCCTAACCAGAGGGAAAGAAAAGAAGCTTGAGCCAAAGCAACTGCTAGATCATGATTTTAGGAGAGTCACTTAAGTCTCTGAGCCACTGAGTTCCTGATAAGGAAGGTATGAATCATAATACTCGTTTCACTGATAAAAAACTTTTTAAAAAATTATAAACATTGCATAGAAGGATATCTTCTTCCTTCTGGAATGCTCCTAGGAAATTCATTACTGCAGCCCACCAACCCCTGACCACCTTCCACCCTCCCATTCCCCTTCTCCCAATTCCTTCAAACAGAATTCTACGGTAACTAATCACAACTGTGAAAATTCAAACTCCTGGGTGACATTCATACAGAATATCCCTGGCTCCAGTAGTATTCCTTGTGCCATGACAATTTAAACCCATTACTTCATAGTCCTTTCTGTTAGGACCATCCCTCAAGGACTTTCTGCCCCTGAAAACATGTTTCCCCTTAAGAGTGATGGAAAGATTAAAACAGAGAATTTTAGAGCTGAATAAGATTATTCAAATCCTTTGTTTATTTATTTTGAAAACTGGTCTGGGGAGAATAGGTAACCACCAAAAGTTACACAGACAGCAAGTCGTAGAGCTGGAAAGCAAACCTAGTTCTCTTAATTCCTAAACAAGTGCTTGGTGTGTGGAGATATTTGTGGATGTCACAACTAGGGGCGGTGGTGGTACTGCTGCTACTGGCATCTAACAGGCAGAGGCCAAGAACGCTGCTAAGCACCTCTCAATGCACAGGACAGCCCCCACAGCACAGAATTATTCAGTCCCAAATGCCAGTAGTGCCAATGTTCAGAAAACCTGATCGAGCCTGTGAGGTGGAGAAATTGAAATTATTGCATATTTTTAATAGAAGTTGTAATCAAGTATGAATTATATCTTGAAATGTCAAAGCCAGTGTGTTAATAATGGCTTCCCTTTCAAATTTCAATTCTCTGCCTAAATACACCATGAAACAGAATGTTTCCAATTCTGCATTGAACCAATATTTACTATCATCACATTTCATTTTACCTTGAAATGTTAATTGCTGTACCAGCAGGGCTGCATGGTTGATTTAAATTTACATTTGCTTTTAAATTTGATTAATCTAGTCTCTTAAGAACCCATTCTTCCATTGCTTCTCAGAGGGAAAATAGGCTTTTGGGTACACAATGGTTTTTTAAAAACTCCTGACAGATATGGTAGTTACACTTTTACATCTAAAGTGACTTTTAACTTTACACAGGAAAAATAGGGATGCTAAGTGAAGAATAAAATGTATCATCATTTATGCTGGTTACCCTTCCCAAATATCTTTGGCATGATGTAATACTATAAGAAGAAAAGGAGAATATATGACTTCAACTTACTCCTGATATTCCAGAAAACATGCCATCTCTTATGAGTATCCCAACTTGTCTGATTAAAAAAATATATAAAAAACTCTAACTAATACTCTCGGAGCTAATATGCTTCTACATACAACCACTGTCTGTGTCTGGCTTTTGGTCAACTTCCAACAGTGCTTTCTGGGACTGTCCCGTTCAACAATGCTGAACACGGGTCAGAACTCCATTGTAAGAAAGTAATTGTGGATGCACCTAGAAGAGGTGGATGATGATAAATGGAAGAGGAACTACTTAATACTCAACAAGCACCGTCCTAAATATATTATTGTTTTCATCCTTGCAATATCCTAAGAGATTGGTATAATTCTCCATTTTTCAAAGAAGGAAAAAACACCTAAGTAAAGCTGATTTCCCCCAACATCAGTTAAGAGGAGTGGACCACAATTCAAACTTATGTTTCCCTGACTCCAAAGGTCTAGATTTCCCAATGACAAATTCTTCCCCATTTCTCACTTTCTAATCCAAAAATGCTAAATATTGGCAAGCACATCTTTCACACCCATTTGGAAAGCAGGCCTCTCTAACCATGTCACTTTCCCAATTTCAATGATGTGCCATAAAGTCCTTCTCATGTGAGCACTCCAGAAGGTCACTGCCAAGCAATTCTTACGAGGCAGATGGTACAATGAAGCCCATTCGTCATGCCCTATAATCACTAAGAGGCACAAAATGGAACCCTCTACCTTTCAGTGAAGCTGGATCCACATTTTGAACAGGGACAGATTCTTTTATTCAACTTGGTAGACCTGGGGTTTGAATTCTGATTCTGATAGTTCCATATCATTCCTACAAATCACTTAACCTTACACACACACACTGGGATAGTGGGATAGAACAACTAGCAATCTGTGAGAAGATTATTAAATTTGGAGGGCAAAATATTATGAAATAATTATTAAATAAAGGTTTCATGTGCAGAGTTTTAAAGCCCTTCCTCCCTCAAGGATTTTTCAGAAGGACCATTATCATTCAATGAAGATTGTCAAGTAGTGCTGTTTGATTTGATCACCAAGAGGTTTTCTACTCTACCGCCATTTTGGTTAACATATTAATAACTTGAGACTACTTCAAGTAGTCTCAAGAGATAGTTTAGGATTCTGTCTGATTAGATGAAGTAATATTGCTGAAGGACACATTCTCCTCTGACATCTCTGAAGTGGTTAATAGCTTGGACTACTGTCTCAGATCTGGAATAATTACTTCCCCATGACCTGCACCACCCTTTCCCTGCCTTTTGCTTTCTGACTTTGACACAATTGCTTAATGGCACAATACATGAATCTGTATCTATCTACATACAAAAAAGTGATCTTAATTGAATGTGATGTGACTCTGTAACTTGGTGACTAGTACCTTAGCACAATCTTATATATTTTGTCATAGTCCCGTAAATATAGAACTTTAAACTGGCACAAAGACACTCAGCTAGCAAGCCAGAAATAGAGATGCTTACATCAGAGAATTTTTAGAGAGAAAAACATTATTTTTAGGTGTTTTGTTGGAACAAACAATGTGAAACAGCACATATCACGAAATGGGCATTTTCTACATATTTTATCTATTATTTTCAATCAAGAAATCTCTTTTCCTAGGTTAAAACTAAGGTTTTATTTCAGGGAAACACGAGTTTCTTCTATGTAGCCATAATATGTATGCATGTATATATGTTAATTTTCCGCAGTGGACTATTGCATTTTATCATTCCTATCTAAATACATTCCAATACTGATGTATTTGGAATCAGTGGGCATCAAATTTGCCATCTCAATGATAAACTTTTCAAGCAAAATAAATTATGACCATTCCTTAAAGAAAACTGTACCATGCTAAATTAATTCATTACTATAGAAAGAAGGTAAGATGATAGTTCTGTTATTATTTCTGAAAAAATATTTCACATACATGATCTAATTATTTTAGCCTTTCACTATCCTTATCCCCATGTTACAACTGAGGCAACTGAAGCTCAGAGATGTTAAGTAATTTGACCACTTAGTCCTTATGAAGCAGCAGGTAAGACGAGGTTTTTCCTGCCTGACACAAAAGGCAGAAAGTCATGAACAGTCTTTTATTCAGTGGAGTTGAGTGAACATTCTTAGAAGAGAGTTTTTGTCAGAGTGTGGGGAAAACATATGTTTTGGAGCTTGGTAAACCTGAGTTTGAATTCTGGCTCTGGAACTTACATATGATTTTTCACCCAAATAAAGCAACTGGATTCAAAATGAAGTGAGTTTCATTCCTGGGATGAAACATTTCCCATTATAACACAATGCTTTCAGAAAGAAATCCTTCCAATGAAATATTTTTTTAAATTATTTGTTTAATACTTCAGCAATAAACGCATACAGATCTACAATTTACTTCCTTAGACTCATAGGGATTGAAGGGAAGTTGCTAAGTAATAAAGAACATGTCTCTTGTCCTAAAGACGACTACATATCTCCAAAAGCAATATTTTGGGCATTGTATAAATAATTTCCAGGGATGTACCCCTTGACATCTTTCAATATCTCCATCAGTTAAAATAAAAGATAGATCGAAGATGGAAACCAGACACACTTGATCTTTTTCTTGAGCAGGCAACTGAAAAGAATGCAGAGAGTCAAGGAGGAAAAAAAGGCTGGTATCAGAAGCACAGTGGCAGATATATTGGGTGAAATATAAGAAGGGCCTTGTAGAATTACCCTGTAGGTAGGTGTACTCAAGCAGGAAAGCAAAACCTAGGGACTAGGAGTAAGCAAGCTGCGGACATGAGGCTAGTCTGGTGTCTGTTGGTGAGTGTCCAGCCAAGGGCTACAGTGTAGGCATAGGTTTCCAGTCCCAAAGAAAGCCAGAAAGAAAAAGGCCATGTAGTAGCAACCTAGCTAAACAACTGGACGCAAAGTGTAGGTACAGCGTTAGAAAGGGTACAGAGTTAAAAATTCTAGCAACAAAACAAAACAATCTGTTTTCTATATTTGACCCTGAATGGATTCAGTCCAAGTCATTTAGGCTCCCTGGATCTCAGTTTTCTCAATATAAAATGGGATGTGGCTAAATTAGCCTTGGGTCTATTTCCAGCAGTAATAGACTATGGCTCAGTCAGGGGAATGAAAGAAGGGCAGTTATTAAAATTGGAGGTAAAGCAAAGGGAAAATCAACATCAAAGACTACATGCTTAGCCATCAAGTTGCAGCTTAAAGGCCCATTCCATTTCTTCCATGAAGTCGTTACAAAAATGATATGATAAAGTAAAATCTTGTCCCCAAACATAAATAATATGCATATACATCAAGAACACCTTCTCAGTTGAAGTCTGCACACAAAACTGTAGTTGTAAAATACAGGTTGAAATGAGAAGAGATAATGGGTGGTGTCTATGGAGAGATACAGTTTAGAGCTGATCAACACTCAGGTGAGAAAAAGACAAAGGATCTGAAAGAGAAGGCCTGTGACCAAAAGAAACAGAATAAGCTAGTTCTTTTTCACAATAAAGGGATTATGTTATAAATCAAGTAAAAAACGTCTAGGCACTCCACAGACATTTGTCTTTCAAGAGAACAAATTTGACTGAAAGCTAGAAAGTACAGACTTGGGTTCCAGACCAACAAAGACACTTCAGTGACACAAAGAATGGAGAAACTCTTCTGCTTTGGATTCAGGGGATAGAAATTAATGATGACCAGGCAAGAATAGTGCCTTCAAGGAGTTTGGGGCTTGAGGAGGAGGAGGCCAATGAGGAGTGGTTAGTGGAAATGATCAGTGCTTTAGATTTAGTGAATTAGATCTTTCAGAACAAATAACAGGTTTGTATTTCACACATGAGGAAAATTGCCCTGGTTTGAGTCTTTTGTGGGCCCCAGAAAATTATATTCTTAAGCAAGCCCATTCCTGTGCCTGTAAACCTATTGTATGGGGTAGGGATTTTGGGTTAGATTCAGTTAAGGGACTTTTGATTAGATCACTTTTGATTAGATTGTTTCAGCCAAGGGCCTTTGACTAGATTGTGGGACCCTTTGATTGGACTGAATTCAGATGGGGGCCTTTGATTGGAGTACTTTAGTGAGTCATGACCCAGCATGGGTCTTGCACCTCTTGCTGGAGCCCTTTATAAATGGGAGAAACATGCTGGGACACACAGAGAAAGAGAACTGGTAAGCCTTTACCCTACCGTGTGAGAGAGGACTCCAGGATCGCCTATTGCCGCAGAAAGAAGAGAAACCCTTAAAAGCTGAGAGAGATGATGAAGGCTGAAATAAGGGAAGAAGCCCAAAGCTGAAGAGTCATAGCCTGGGGAGAGAGGAGTCATTTACTTAATCACCCACAGCTGAGCTCAGGAAGAAAGTGAGCCTGGAGGAGAAGGCAGAGACCAGCTGCCCTTTTGCCTTGCCATGGGATCTGCCAGGAGCTGACCTTTGGTGAGACAGCATCTCTTGATGATGCCTTGATTTGGACATTTTCACAGTCTTGCAACTGTAAGCTTCTACCCTAATGAATTCCTATCCTAAAAGTCAACCCACTACTGTTATATTGCCCTGGCAGCCTGTGGCAAACTAAACCAAAATTAAGCCCCAACATGTAAAATAACTTATAAATTTATGTGGTTAGTTTTGAACAGCAGAAGTTATATGTCTACAACTAACCTAATTCATAAACACAAACAGGTGTGCACAGATATTATAATCCAAGTCTGTCGCTAGCAGAAGTAAAACAGAATACTTTAAATTGCTGAAGATGTATCCTATAATATACGGAGCAGTTCGAGGGAAGAAGGCTGAAAGTAATCTGAAATGGACAAAGGCCTTGAAGATTCAGGGTCCACTGTATTGAGAATCAGAAACTCCTGTTTTGACCTTAAAGGTAGTATGCAATTACCTATGTGATGTTGAGGAAGTCGCTTACACTTTAAACTAAGGAAGTTGAATTGGCATGTTTGTTCATTGTAAGAGTCTATGATGCCCCCAAGCGTGTTTATTGGGGAGGCAGCCTTCACTGGTACACAAGCACATGACAACTTCAAAGAGCCCATGTTTCATTAACAGTATACTTTCTTGGATGGCAGCTTTTCACATGGTCATTTAAATCACACACACACACAAAAAGACATCGCCATGCTTTTTATTTTTCTCCACTGACAAACTGTAAATAAATGAATGCCTTTAGTTAGAATGGAATGCTAAAGGCCATCAGGTATTATTAACAAGGCAAAAAAATATTTTAACAGCTTCATTAATAAATCTATAAAGAACCCAATGTGATTTCTTTAAAGGGTTCAACCTCAGAAGCATTTTTTTTCCTTTTTATAATTAGCAATAAAAAGAGAGCTTGAAGAAAGAAAATAGTATTTCCAAAGCCCCTTAGTGAGGGCTAGTTTATCACTTAGCCAAGATAGTACAATTTTAATTGTATATTTAGGTCATTGGCTGTAACCGTGATAAGCTGTTACCATGAAACACCCTAAATCAATAAAGAAAATGTTAGAGGAGAGGAAAGTTGTAAATGGAAATGTTGAGAGATTCTTAACTATGCTGTCTCAAATGCTGCTGTTGGAATACAATTTGAACTTTAAGCATGATTTAGCAGAACTATGAAAAGAAAGACCTCTGAACCAAGGCACTTATTATCAATTCTATAGAAAACTAGCAGTGCTGTGTTTATGCCAGATTAATTAAGTCACAAGTAAAAGTATTCATTTAGGCATACAGCCCTCATTGCATCTGTCCTCATCTGAAAAGAGGAAAATAAAAGAAAAAGGAAAGGAAGCTCTCTGCTACAGAAATCTTTAAAAATGCTCAAAATCATTTAGAATGCATAGTATGCCAGCAGTATAATAAAATACATATTAAAAATATAGTTATGCAGATTCACCTGATAATATATTTTCCTCTACTATTCTGTCTTCCAATTATTTCCAATGTATTTTGAGTTGCTACCTAATCAAACGCCAGCTACATACAAAGTTTTATGTTCTAGAAAAGACTTCAGATTGTTAGTGCTACACTCACTAAAGCTATTTTAGGCAGCAGGTTGATAGGGTGAAGGTAATGTGAACAATTGCATAAATTTGTGCTTATAGTGTATGTAAATAATCAATTTATATACAATTGATTGGATGCATATTTTATGGCAGTGAGCTGAGCATAGTATTGCTCCTCAAAGAGGGAGCAGGCATATGTCAAGGCAATTCATTAAATATATATTAATAATAGCAAAATGGGAACAGGTTTATATTTTTCTCTTGAAAATAATTTTAAAGCAATATGCTACTGTTATTGGCTTCTGCTTTAAATCCCAAGTTCACAATGATCTATTACTAGGTTCAGAGATGCAATAATAACAGCAAATATGAACAAAGTAATGAAAGAGGATGAGAGAAAAGGAGAAAGGAAGGAGATAGGATAAAACTGAAAAGCTCTTTGTAAAAATGTATAATGTAAATCTCTAAAATGAAGTAACATTTAGAGATTACTTCTGAATTAAAATTCCTCTGCATTATTAAAACCCACTATACGATTAACTTAGAACTACAATTCTCAGCAAATGCCAATTAATAATTAACACCATTTTGAAAAAAAAAATAGTTTTACTAAACCATCTATGTGAGAAAAATTCCCAGTTCACTTGGTAGGTTAAAGAAATGGTAATTTTACAGTAACTATTCATATTTGCATTGTTCCTTTGTCTCTGTGAAGGCAAACAAACATTTTGGCAAGTCATCCATGAATGCATGTGGGTGTGGGCAACAGTTCCTTCACAGGACAGCTGGATGAGCCCTATAAAGATGTTGCAGCCAAATGTTTATTCTAAACCCTTCTGGTGTGAAGCACAAGGGGAGGCCTGCAACACAGCTAGTTTGAATCACCCCTTACTGCTGAAGCTAAAACTACTCACAGTGGGCCCTCATTCTTATACATTATCTGAGCAATCCACCACATGGAAAACAGAGGTACAAGTACAAAATTGGAGTGCAACACTGTAACTTATTAAGAAAGTTAAGGTTTTTTTTTCTTTTTATCTCTACATCTTGTCTTTGAAAAGGTTGATTTCTACACACAGTATTGAGAGGTTAAACACATGCACACAAATATACACACCACATATTTTAAACAACAGTAAAATATCGTTGTGCACATTTACCTTAGCACAACAGTTTTCAGGCAGAGAAATTTCCCTTCAGGTGTAATTTGGCAATATCTGGAGATATTTTCGATTGTCAAGACAAGGGTGGTACAACTGGCATCTCGTGGATAGATGCCAAAGATGCTGCTGAACATCCTACAATGCACAGGACTACCATATATAAAATAATTATCTGGCCTAAAATGTCACCAGTACTGAGGTTGAGAAACCTGCTTTAGATATAATCAGACCATGTGGCTGTTACTGGTTATGCAGAATTGTAATGTATTGATAAACACTATATCTGGTAATTATCATTTAAAATATTTCCAGATGAAAATTAAATTGAAAGACTATATCATGTCTAAGTTTATGTTATGTTTACATAATGTTAAGACAATAAGTTCCTTCTTTCACAGTATTCAAATAAGAGTAGAGGGTAGGTATTCCCATGCCATTGCAAGTTTACACAGGCATATGTTTTAAGTTTCAAGCACACCACAAAGTTGTATGATTCCATAAGAAATTCACACATTAATTAGATGTATAATGAGGTTCAACTGATTTTGGTAAAAGAACTATAACTTCTACTCCACAAATTATAACAAAGGAAACAATATTAAACAAGTTTCCTAAATATTTTTCACGTTATAATTTCTCATTAAAATAAACACCTCACACTAACATACAAAGTAAATGTGAGAGACAGTATTTCCATTAAATAAGTCATCTGAAAAGACTTAACCTCCTGTTAAAAGAACCAATATGCTTTTAATGTGTTTCACCTTTTGAGAACCAATGTGTAATAAAATCCTCAAATTAAGTAGATTGCATTTTAACTTAGATAAACTAATGGCACAATTAGAGCACCACATAATACACCATTACTGCTCCAAGGGAAATCACTTAAGTATTTAAGCTCTTTAGAAGGAATTCACTGATAAAGTAGACTATCTACAAAACTCTCCTGACGATTAGTGGTATTGGAGCCAGAATTGGTGGGAAAAAGGGAAAATAATAACCATCACAGTCTAAGTTGCACGATTAGTGGCCAAAATAATACACAGATTTTTAAGGTCCACTGCTGTGTTTCTCACCTCCATGCCCCTCAAAATGATGAAGACAGGTGCACTTGCCTAGACCCAGCTGATTTTAACCATGTCAAAGGCAATTAGAAAGAATGAGCCTTAGTTACTAAATTTTATAATTTTCCCTCTTTTCAATAATCCCCCCACCATCCCAGAACAAGTTTGAATATTACATTAATCTGCAAATTTCAGCAACCTCAAATTTTTTGTGAAATTATGTTGAATATATAATTAAAGCTATACATATAACTTATAAACATAATGTGGATGATGCGAATACTTGGTTTGGGGAAGGAAATTTACAACTATATTTTCCATAACTTCTTCCTAAATACCTTACTACATACCTACCTTAGAAACAACTCTAAAAGTTGTGATCTGAAAAAGTTAGAAAAGCTGGAGTATGAAATAGAAAGTAGGCATTGAAAGTCGATGAATAGCAGCACTAATCTGGAATCTACAATGTTCATAATGACTGATTAAAAGATTTGAAAATTATAGCTAATTGTATACAAAATGTTTGAGTTTGCTGAGCATACCT
>JAQZBX010069086.1:0-15635 GCA_029593785.1 Cabassous unicinctus | reverse complement strand
ATAAGTCATAAATATACAGTTTGGTTAACTTTCACAAATGGAACACACTTGAGTCTAAAACACCCAGATGAAGGAGCACAACAAGATTAGTACCCCATCATACCCCTCATCTTTCCTATTTAAATATATGCAATTTTAAACTCAAGTTAAAACTATGCACTTAAAAATAACTAGAGTAAGATGATAAGCCCTCCCTTATATCTATTAAAAATGGAAACATGTTTCTGTGAGAAACCTGCTTGATATAGAAACTTCATAAGCATCTCTCTAGGTCCTACATTCCCTTTTCATTTCACTACAAATCAGGTTTTATCTTTAATTCCTTGATGTAGGGCATTGCCTTGTGTATTATTGGACACTTGGCAACATCCTTATCTAGACCCATTACATCCAAGAAGTTTCCCTCCTGAATTGTGACAATCTCAAATGTCTCCAAGTTTTCTTAAGGAGAAGAATTATCCTTTGTTGAAAACCACAGCTTTAAATATAGATATACTGCAGTATAAATCAGTACTTCATATAATGGTATTCTCACCAACACCAAATATTTTAATATAAAATATCCTATAAATAAAGATGTTCTCCTATATAGCCACAAGAGAACTATCAACATCAGGAGATGAAATTGATATATTACCACCCAGTAATCCATATATACCACTCAAGTTTCACTTATTATTCCAAAAGTTTCCATTTAGCAGAAGCATGCAGAACAGATTAATCTGTTGTTTTCTTGGTATCTTTCAAACTGCTCATGTTCCATAGTGTTTCTTGAGTTCCATGACCTTATTACTTTTGAACATGCTGTTCAGGTATTGGTAGAAATTCCCTCAATTTGAGATAATATTCCTTCCTTATGTAAGTTTCAAGTTATGCATCTTTGGCAGGAATAACAGAGTGATGCTACATTCTAATCATTGCATCCTGAATCCACTGGTTTTGATAAGTCCCATTAGAAGTGATGTTCACAATGATTACTTGATTGTATGGTGTCTGCCAGTCTCCTTCATTGTATTCTTATCCCTTTTGACATTTTTTTTAGAGAAGTTGTGGGTTTATAGAAAAGTCATACATAAAATACGAGATTCTCATATAGCAACCTATTATTAAACTCTCCATTGGTGTGATACATTCATTACAATTGATGAAAACATAATTTTATAGATATACTATTAACTGTGGTCCATGTTTTAATGTAGGGTTCACTGTGTTATGCAGTTACATAGATTTTTCTTTTAGTTTGTACTTGTACTGTATATACAATATAATATTTCCCTCTTTTAACCTTCTTCAGATGTATATTTCAGTGCTGTTAATTACATTGATGTCCTGTAGTGCTACTATCAACACCATCCATTAACAAAACATTTCTATAATTCCAAATAGAAACCATCTGCATTTTACACGTTATCTACCAATTCTGTACCCCCAACCCATTCCCTGGTAACCTATATTCAAGATTCTAATTACTTTATATCAGATGGATAATACAATATTTATTTTGCACCTGGCTTGTTTCACGCAACATGATGTCCTCTAGGCCTATCCATGTTGTTTCATAGATAAGAACTTCATTTTTTTATGATTAGATAATATAATATTGTGTGTATATACCACATTTATAAATCCAGGCATTAATTGGTAGACACTGGGTTTGCTTCCATCTTTTAGCAATTATAAACAATGTCACTGTGATCATCAGTGTGCAAATATATGTTTGAATCACTACTTCCAATTGTTTTGGTTCTATTCCAATTCTTTTGGTTCTATTGTGCAAATATCTGTTTGAATCACTACTTCCAATTCTTTTGGTTCTATTGTCAGTTCATTTGATAATTTTAAACTTACCTTTGTGAGGAACTGCCAAACTGTCTTCCACAATGGCTGCATCATTTTACATTCCCACCAATGAGTGTTCTTACTTATTCACATCTCCTCCAACCCTTGTAATTTTCCATTTGTTTTAAAAGTAGCCATGCTAGTGGTGTGAAATATGTTTCATTCTGGATTTGATTTGCATTTCCCTAATGGCTAATTACGTTGAATATCTTTTCATTTACACTTTGACCATTTGCATATTGTCTTTGGAGAAATGTCTATCCAAGTCTTTTGCCCAATTTCTAATCGGATTCTTTGTCTTTTTGTTATGGAGTTGAAGGATTTCTTTATGTATTCTGGACATCAAACTCATATTGAATGTGTGGTTTCCACATGTTGTCTCTCATTGTGTAGGTCATCATTTTACTTTCATGATAAAGCCCTTTAAGGTGCAAAAGTTTTTAATTTTGATGAGGTCTTATTTATCTGTTATTTTTTCTTTTGTTGTTTAAGCTTTGGGCACAAAGTTTAGGAAACCATTATCTACCACAGGGGACTAAAGATGCTTCCTTACATTTTCTTCTAAGAATTTTATAGCTCTGGCTTTTATATTTATGTATTTGATCCATTTTAAGTGGATTATTTTATAAGGGGGTATCTTAGTTTGCCATCTAGAGGCTGATGCAAAGTACCAGACATGGGTTGGCTTTTATAAAAGGGATTTATTTGGGGTGAAAGCTTACCATTCTGATGTGGTAAAATGTCCAAGTCAAGGCATTGACAGAGATGCTTTCTGAAGATCTTGTCACGTGGTGAACCAAATGGCTACTGATCTCTGCAGAAGTCTCTGTCTTCCCCTCCAGAGTCTACCAACTCCTGGAGTCCAGCTGTGGGCAACCAGGCATAGGGTTTGTCTATTCAATCTTGAACTGCTCTGGGAGCCCAACCTCTTTGGGGCTTCATGCTTAAGCTTTGGCTGCTGGTGATCCTGAGTCCTCTTTCACACAACAACATCAAAAGTGGACTACGGACTATAGTTAACATATACTGTAATATGCTTGTGTCAAGACCAAAGATGTACTGTTAATAATTGGGAGTGTGGAAAAAATATGCCAAATGCACTCTCTGGACCATAGCTAGTGGTAATAGTCTGATGATATTACCTCATAATCTATAACAAATCTTCCACAATGGTGGGGTGTGTTGGTGAAGGGCTATTGTATGGGAATTCTACACAAGTGCATGATTGTTTTGTACACAAGTGCATGATTGTTTTATAAGTTCACAAATTCTGTAATAAAAATATATTTTTAAAATGGCTGCTTCCTTACTCCCTGTGTCTCCATTTATATAAGACCAAGCAAGAAGGCTGAGGAAAAAACCCTAGTCGTGCCTAATTTACTTAGTCCAATCAAAAGCCCAGAATTGATCTTATTAAGCAATCAATCCAAACCCCTTAATTGAAATTAAAGCAAACAGCCCCACACTCACAGGAATAAATTAGCTTAAGAACATAATCATTTTCTTTTTGGGATGCATAACAAAATTTCAAAGTGTCACAGGTGGAAAGTATGGGTTCACCTTCATTCTTTTGCATGTGAAGGTCCAGAGTTCTTAAGCACCATTTGTTGATGACACTATTTTTCTCCTATGCATGGTCTTTACCCCCTTGTCACAGATCAATTGGCCATATATGTGAAGGTTGATTTCTGAACTCTATATTCAAATCTATTGGACTATATGTCTGTCTTTTTGCAATACCAAGCTGTTTTGATTACTGTGGCTATGTAATAAGATTTAAATCTGGATATGTGGGTCCTTCAAGTTCATTCTTCTTTTTCGTGGTGGTTTTGGCTATTCAGAGCCCCTTACCCTTCCATATAAGTCTGAGGATTGGCTGTTCCATTTCTGCAAAGAAGGCTGTTGGAATTTTGATTGGGATTGTGCTGATTCTATAAAAAGCTTTATGTAGAATTGATGTCTTATCAACATTTAGCCTTCCAATCCATGGGCAGTGAATGTCCTTTCATTTATTCAGATTTTCTTTGATTTCTTTTAAAAATGTTTTGTAGTTTCCTGTATACATGTCTTTTACATCCTTGGTTAGACTTAATCCTAGATATTTAATATATTAATTTGCTAATGTAAATAGAATTTTTCTGATTTCTTCTTCCACGTTTTCATTGCTTGTGTATAAAAACACTACTGAGTACTGCCCATTGATCTTGTACCATGCCACTATGATGAATTTCTTTATGAGTTCTAGTAAATATATTGTGGATATTTCAGATCATGTTATCAAGTTTGCAGATTGTGTCATCACAAATAGGGGAAATATGGTAGTTTTACTTCTTCTCTTCCAATATGGATGTGTTTTATTTTTCTTTCCTAATCCTAATTGCTCCAGCTAGAATTCTTAGTATAATGGTCCATAATAGTGTTAACTGTGGGCATCCTTGTCCTATTCCTGATCTTAGAGGGAAAGTTTTCAATCTTTCACAATTATGTAGGATGTTAGTTGTGGGTTTTTGCCTTTATCATGTTGAGGAAATGTCATTTTTTCTTAGCTTTCTAAGTGTTTTTTTTCCTGAAGGGGTGCTAATTTTGACAGATGCCTTTTTTGCATCATTTGAGATATGTTTTTCCTTTCATTCTGTTAATGTGGTATATTACATTACTTGATTTTTCTGTGTTGAGCCACACCTGGGATAAATCCCACTTGATCAAGTGTTATCATTCTTTAAGTATGCTGTTGGATTTGGTTTGCTCATATTTTGTGGAGAATTTTTACATCTATAAATCTATATTTGTCTATGCTTTTCTTTTCTTGTGGTATCTTTATCTGGCTGAACCAAAGCTCTAAAGACAGATATATTTCAGTATAAATCAGTGCTCAACAGAATATTAGGGATTATCTCTGATGATTTAAGAATAGATGCAAATATTTAAATATCCTATTTATACAAAGGTTGGGGAGTTGTGAATGACCACTTAGTACAAGGGAGTTCTGGGGATAATGAAACTCTTCAGTATCTTGACTGTGGTGGTGGTTGCACACCTGTATACATTTGTTAAATCTCATAGAAACTATACATTAATTGACTTGTACTGCATGTAAATTATATCTCAACAAGATAAAACTTCACTTCAGTTAATACATAGTTAAAAGAGTAAAGGTTTGCATTTCTTGAGCAATTATTTTAGAATTCACAGAAATATTAGGCAATTAATTGTGCTCCTTCTCTAGAAATAGAAGTATACTTTTAAAACTCTGTTAATTGGAAAAAGGAAATAGTGTTGCGGAAAAATAGTTGTTTCAAGATTTTCAGGAGGATAAACATTTGAAATTTGTGGTAATCAAGTCAAGTTGTCTATCAAACTTCTAGAAGACAATATAGGTAAATATTTTCCATTTACTTATATCGTTTTACAAAAATACTGGCATAAAGACAGACACACTGACCAATTGAAGAGAATTGAGAACTCAGAAACAGACCTTCACAGCTACAGTCAAATCATTTTGGATGAGATGGTCAAGCCCTCCCTGCTGGTCCAAAAGAGTCTATTCAAACAATGGTTCTGGGACAACTGAATAGCCATATCCAAAAGAAAGAAAAAAGATTCTTTCTCACACCTTAGACAAAAATTAACTCAAATATATCAAGGACCTAAATAAAAAAGCATAAACCATAAAAGACCTAAAAGAAAATATAGGAAAGCATCTTCAAGAACTTCTGTTAGGTGGTAGTTTCTTAAGTCTTACACCCAAAGCAAGAGGAACAGAAGAAAAAAATAAATGGAACGTCCTCAAAATTAAACACTTTTGCACTTCAAATGACTTTGTCAAAAGGCTGAAAAGGCAGCAAACTAAACAGGAGAAACTATTTGGCAATCACATATTTGATAAGGGTTTAATTTCCATGATACACAAATAGATTATACAGCTCAACAATAAAAATACAAACTACCCGATTAATAAATGGTCAAAAGACTTGAAAAAACAATTGTACAAAGGAGAAATAAAATGGTGGAGAAACACATGAAAAAAATGTTCAACATCACTAGTGACTAGGGAAATGCAAATCATAACTGCATTTAAGACTGGTGACTATTAAAAAGTCTGAAAACTATAAATATTGAAGAAGATGTGGAGAGATAGAAATGCTTATTCACTGTTGGTGGGAATGTAGAATGGTACAATCAATTTGGAGGACTGTTTGGCAGTTCTTAAAAAAGTTGAATTCAGACTTGCCATGTGAACCAGTAATACCATTACTAGGTACATACCCTGAAGAACTGAGAGCAGAGACAGGAACAGATATCTGCACACTGATGTTCATAGTGGCATTATTCACAATTGCCAAATTTGGAAACAACCCAGGTGTCCATCAGCTGATGAATAGATAAACAAATTGTGATGTATATACATGAAGAAATACTATGCAGCAGTAAGAAGAAATGAAGTCATGAACTGTATGACAACATGGTTGAACCTAGAGGATATTATGTTGTGTGAAGCAAGTCAGACACAAAAGGACAAATACTGTATGATGGCACTATCATGAACTAAATATATCATGTGCACTCAGGGAGTTAATGATTAGATAACCAGAAAATATAAAAAAGGTAGAGAATGGAAAGCTGAGGACTAATTTGTGCAGAACTGGTAAAAATAAAAAGATTATAAATCTTTGGAAATGAATAGAAGTGGTTAAAGCATATCATGATATTTGTAATTAGCAGTACTATTTTATGGGTATGGCAGAGGTTGAAAGGGAAAGTCGAACGTCATGTCTATTACTAGAAGGAAAGCTAAAAACTGTAACATGAGACTGTATAAGATAGTTAAACATCATGTAAAACATGAATATGGGAGATTTTGCATATATAAGAAAGTTTTTACAAATTATAAATACAAATATATTAGAGAGAAGGAAAAAGAATATCAGCTATGTACGGCAGGTTAAGTCATAGATAGATTGAGAAGTGATGAGTTTTGTTTTTTATTATTAATATTGAAATAATAAAAGTGCTTTGGAAATGATTGGGGTGATGACTGCAAAAATATGTACAACAAATACCATTGATTGTACTCTTTGGATGCATTTATGCTTTAATATATAAAAATAAAATTGATTTGTTGAAAAATTCCTGTGAAAATTTATGAAAGCCATTTGCTCAAGAGTTTGAATCATACACACAGGCAAACATAGTATGTGTTTGTTTCCTAATGCTGCCTTCTCAAAATGGAAGAAATATATCATTTACAAGAAACTGAAATTGGTGTATCAGAAAGAGGAAATGGAAACTATGGAAAGTGACAAAGGTGAAATAATGAAGGGAGTGGGTTTTACTAAACAAGTTGAGCACCTGCCTCCCACATGGAAGGTCCTGAATTGGTCCCTGGTGCCTGCTAAAAACATAAAAACAAACAACAATGAAACAAACAAAAAAGACAACTCAGGGGAACCGATGTGGCTCAGCGGTTGAATACCGGTTTCCTGCATGCGAGGTCACCGGTTCAATCTCCACCCTCATACCTCCAAAAAAGAAAGTCATAATGAAGATAAACTTTTCACAAAGAAGATTCAAATTAAACTAGGAAGAACTACATCCCACAACTAAGTACTCCACTTTAGATGTTAGGAGAGAATTCAAATGAGATTTTAAAAATTTATTTTAATAAACCCAAATGAAATGTATTGTATTCTGAGCAAATAAAACCTCTTATAATGAAAGGATTTTTATTACACCTCCTCTACTATAGGAAAACAGAATAAACTTTGACCACTAGTATCAATCTGTAACGATGCCTGAAATTGTATATATCTATCTTGTTTAATCAAGTTCACTGCTGCTGCCCCAGAGCCTAAGCACAATGCCTGCATCATAAATCAATGAATATCTATTACAAGGATAAATGAGTTTGATGACTTAAATATTTAAACTTCTGAGTATCAACAAACCATCACACATGAAATTAAAAATCAAAGAACAAACTGCAGAATATTTTAGCTGCACAGATCAAGGACTAGTGTCCAATTTATCTGAGATTTTACCCCTGTAGAAAAATGAGCAGTATTCGTCACACTATTGTTTACAATTGCAAAGTTTAAATCCAGTTACAGTTTTAACAACTAATACTCCTTGATTTATTATACATCTTTTATTTATAATACAATGCAGCCATTAAAACCATATTTGAAACCTTTCGGGGATATTGGAAAATGTCCATGAAAATGCTAAATTTACAAACCAGAATATAATACTACATAGATCAGGAATTCTCAATCTCAGGACTGTTGACATTATAGGCTAGATAATTCTCTATTGTATGGGATCCTACTGTGGATTATGTGAGGTTTAGCAGCATCTCTGGCCTCTACCCACTAGATGTCAGTAGCACTGCCTCTGCCTGTAAGTTGTGACACACATTCTCCAGACATTCTCAAATGTCCCTGGGGGAGCAAAATTGCCCTCATTTGAGAACCACTGACATGGAGTGTATAGTCACACTTTGGGAAAAATACAAACATGCATAAAATATCAAGATTTATTTCTTAAGTTAATTTCCATTGTTTCTGCATATTAAGATTTTTTGTGTATGTTTTTTGAAATTTTCTGTATTTCCCATTTTTAAGCCAGCAGATATTTTCTTAATTTATTAAAAAAAAAATATATATATATATATATGGGTATATAGTTAAACCCCCAATCACATATTAATTCTCAGTGATAGACTTTATTAAAAATTTAATTATCAGACTCTAATTGTTTATCAATGCACTTAAAAGCATACCTTAATCTCATTTAAGTACTGCAAAATTGGAGATCCACCTCCAGGTCATATGATGAGGCAAGTATTTCCCTTCATCAGGCCTTAAACTCAGAAGTATATTTAAAAATGGTATTTCTTATTTTCCTTTTAATGTTTTTGTAAAAAGCCTTTTTTTTTTAATTTTAATTTTGGTATTATATTAGATTTAGAGAAATTTTGTAAAGATAGTACAATATTCCATATACTCCTCACCCAGTTTCAGTTTTCATCTTTTAGTATGTACTTGATGAATAATTCAGCAGTCAATAGTTGGGAGTTTTGAGTGTGCTTTTGAAAAAAAAAAAAATAGGATCTACTTTACAGCTCCAAATAGTCAAACATAAGTTACAAGTCATTTAAGTATATTTTATTACTGCCTTTTCTCATACAAACTATACAAAATGAAGGTATAAAACTTACCTGGACTTCACAGTCTCTTGAAAATTTATCCTTGCCAAGGTTCGAAGAATTAAGATTGATTTCTAAGAATGAAAACATGGAGAGTTTAGAGACAAAATTATTCTTCAAGCATGGAAACTATTTAATGGAAAGAGATAAAAAAAATTCTCCCCATTTTCCTTCTCAAATTCATGTTACATCCAGTATCTCAAAATGAAATAAGATCATGTTTTCTACAACAAAAACATTTGGAGAGCCAAGGAGACAAATTATCATAACAAGAATCGTTGTCTGTGAGAGTGTCGAAGCATTTCTCAACAAGCCCTTGTATCATCTCTATTGACTATTCTCTACAGAAATCATAGTATCTTTTTTATATATCATGAAGACTGCATCCTATTAACAGAAATAGTGGTGAAGACAATTCTTAAGATGATGTTGTGGTAATTTATACTGTGCCCCATTATCTTGACTATTGATGTAGTTTGGCCTAAGGCAGTGATTCTCAATCTCGGGGTATATCAGCATCGCCTGGAGGGTCTTTTCACAGATTTCTGATCCATCCTGGAGAGTATTGATTCAGTAGATCTGAGGTGAGGCTTGAGAATTTGTATTTATAACACATTTCTAAACATTCCCCTCTTTTTGCTAATATAGGTAGCTGTGCTTCTTTACAAAGGAAAACTTTAACTCCACTTCATTCCTCCCACATCCTAGATAAAGGCAAGATACTCATTATTCATGAAATTTCCCCCATTTACTGACATAAGCCATTATAGAAAAAAGTGTTGCTTTCCTAAGTCCTCCTCAATGTCACTCAGCATAAGGCTGAACCCTACAATAAGCCCGTGCTAGCTTCCTCTTATGGAGAGATCCCATGCTTCCCCATGTAGTGTGATCTCTTCTTTTTTTTCTTTTAAACAAACCAATTTTATTTATACGTATTAATAAAACATACAATCCACCCAAAATGTACCATCAATGGTATTTGGTATAATCAAATAGTTGTGCATTCATCACTTCAATCATTATTAGAGCATTTTCATTATTTCAATAAATAATAATAATAGGCAAAAAACAATCAATTAAAAACTCATCACCTCTCAATCTCACTATGCTTCCTCTGTCATACATAGCTGCTATTCTGTGTCTGTCTCTCTAATTTATTTGTATTTCTATTTTGTATAGACGGAGTCAGGCAATATGTAGTACTTTGTACTTTGCGTCTAGTTTCTTTCCCTTAGTATATTTTTCACCCATCCATTCTACTTCTTGATGTGTGAAACTTTGTGTTTCTTTATTGGAGCAAACCCACTGCAAAAGTAGCTTCCAATTGTATTGGTACAGGCTTTGTGAGGTGTTCAGACAGTGCTTTTTTGGCATTCATCACAGAATGGAGTGAAAAGATCATTATCAGACCAGCCAAGTGGGCTTACATATGCTCCACATATCCACTGGAAGTAGTCTCCAAGACTAATCTATGGGCTAATAGCATTATAACTAACTAGAGGCATTTATTGTAAATATAGATTTTCCAGGCTTCTCTCAAAACCCACTAAATCAGAATTTAAAAATATGGACTCAGAATCTAATCTCTTAACAAAGGCAGCCCAGGTGATTTCATTCAGCTTACATTTTGGGACCTGTTAGTAAGGATGGCTGGACTGAGAAGATAAGGAATTTTCCTAAGTTACCAAGAATTAGGAAAAAAAGTTCATTATATGCTCACTGGGAGAATTCTTAGAAGTAAAAGCTGGTTTTGTGTTACACTAATAGCCTTCCAGACTTCTAGTCACTCTCACATTGGAAGAGAAAACTAAACCATTAATACACTGGTTAACCTCTAAGACAGAAACTGGAAAAATGGGTAAGTCAGCATCCAGCTATTATGATTTGTATTAGTTCCTAGTTTTTGCTTGTGAGAATAATGCATTCAGTCTCTTCTATTTTCTGGTAATATTTCCAAGTATGGATGGGTTTCGTGTTTGTTTCAAAAATTCTGGTCATCTTGTGTTACTGCAGTAGGGATTAAAATCATGAAATGCAGAATGATCTCAACATTCACTCTTATTTTTCATAAGCAGTAAGTAAAAGAGAGAAATCAGTTGTGTGCATGCTTTCACATTTAAGCTCTATTCCTGGCATGTTTTTTTTCACCTCTGTAGCCCTTTTCTGGAATATCAAGTGACATGTTACAGAACTGGTTCAATTTTGGTGCACCAAAGTTTATTGTGATTTTCTAAGTGAAAATGCTCTATTTTGACTCACCATTGCAACCTTCTGTGTTGTTTGTAAAATGTTATGCTTCAGAACATGATATAAATCCTGTTTTACAAGAACGTCCATAACCTTTTCTATTGTTACTGTAAGTTGTCTTTAGGGGCAGGGAGTAAAGACGTTGTCACATGTGACAGTACCTGTTGGAAGAAGGCAGAGAACAGTAACTTAGCTAGGCTGTGGCCTGCACCATGTGAACCTGCTGCCACATTGGACTTTGTGCTTTTATGTACCAGTTTCCTCCAGAGATGACCTTGACACTGTGTGTGTGTGTATGTGTTCAAATTATTGTGTAAATATATGTGGAATGATCAGTGAACCTGAGTGACACTGTCACCTTATATTCTTAAGGGAAAAAAGAGGAGTTATAATTCAGTAGGAACTATTTAAAACCCTTTTAGGAGAATCTTGAGGATCTCCTCTTATATAGTAGTAGTCACCACACAAGTTGCAATGCTGGCCTTCAATCTAGGCTTTCCCCAGGGGACACTTCTGATTAATACTTCTGGTTTTTATATTACATGTGATTTTTGAATCTTATTCAATAATTTTCTGACCTCTTATTTTCCATAACCAAATCTTAATCAGAATCTATTCTGAATTGAAATCTGCTGCCTTTCTCTAAAATTTCCATTTTGGCACATCATATAACACCCATCCAAAGTGCCTTGTAGATTTACATTCCATTGAAAACCTATACTTGCTCATTTGATTAATACGTTTACTTTACAAAGAAAAAGAAGTGAATTCAACACATAAAATAGCCATATATTCTACAACATGCCACAAAATTTTAACCATTTCAGTCACAGGAGCTCTTTATGGCCATATGAAGATAAAAAAAACAAAATAATTATTATCACTTCATCAAAGGGAATGAGTATTCAAAGCACTCAAAGTATAATTCACTTTTAAAAGTGGAAAGAATTCACAAGTCAATGTAGTTATGTATTATGCATGTAAGGAAGTGGGATGTTATAAGGAAGTTAAGAGTTCTGCTTTTTGGCACTTCAGAAAGTAGTTAAATGTAGTTATGATTAAATAATGCACAACATTAATAAACATTTATCAGATATCAGGCATCACAAAATATCCTCTACAGATGTTCAAATTGTTTTCTTGTGTTTTGTCATAATATACATGTAATATAAATGTTATTATTCCAATTTAAATTTGAAGAGAAAATGACTGAGAGTGGTTCCAAATGTACCCAAAATCATCTCTCTAGAAACTGTGGGAGAAGAGATTCAAAAGCATATTTGTTTAACTCCAGATAATTTTTTTTTTGGAATCTGTTCAGCAGAAGAAACCCTCTTCATTATTGTGACACTCACTTACCACCTTTATGTCACCCATCCATCCAAAACAAGTTGAAGATTATGTTTGCCCTTCTTATTTCCACATGGTTGTTAGCCTGGGTTGAAAATGAATAATCACATAAGTGTACGATATACTAATTGTTTCATTTACAATCAGCAAACCTTGGATTGAAGCCCTTTGAATCTCAATGAAAGAAATAAAACAGTAAAGTCCTAAGAGACAAAAAATAAAATTCAGATGAAAGATTGCTATCCTTAACTCTGGGTTTCAGGGTGTGCCCAGGACCAACTTTGTTTTTCACTAAACTATACCAGTATTGTCTCTTAGTTTTCCAGACAAGGTGTAGAAGTTCAGGTAGGCAAATGAAATATTGCTACTGGCAGGGCTCCAAGATGTTATTTCTATCCAAGGTTTTTTAATTTTTGTTGTTGGAGAGATCTTTATAGCAGGGTGTAATTATTACTTGGAATCCCTTTTGATGACTATTAAGAGGTTGTTGCCAGGATTGAAAGTTCTCACCCTCTAAAATCTTTTAAAATGTGGTGGGAAAGTTAAGAATTACTCATTTGTCAGAACAATATTATTATTCAGTTAGGATTAACATCAATGTAAAACATAAATGTTAAAATATTTTCAATTGGATGCCACATTAGGGTTGGGGATTGGAATGCTAGTACTTGTCAAGCCTTGGTTTTATGATGTAATCTTGCTTGCAGTTATTATTTGTTTGACCCTTTCTTCTCCTCACATTCTACCTCAAACCCTCCCAAAACACACGCACACACTCACACACACCACTACCACTACCATTAACAGCAGTGACAAATGTGCAGGGATTATGTATCAAGGGGCTTTCTGGCAAAGGAAGCCTATAAATTTTATGGAATCAAATTTTATTCACATTTGCTTCTATGGCTTATCGATTTCACGTCATGCTTACAAAGATTTTATAAAACCTGTGGTTATGTAAACAGTTACTGAAGAAGTGGCCTGGTAACCTAACTGCAACCCCTAGGCAGAGAGATCCTGAGCCAACCAAAAGGATAAGAGATCCTGAGCCAACCAACAGAATAAGAGTTTTTTCAACCAATAGGATCCATTACCCCAATTAGTAAACAGCCAATCCAAACCTCCCATAAAAAGTCAATCAACACCTCCCATAAACAGCCAATTAACACTTCCCAGGTAGAATACTCTATTAACATAAAATGCTAACCTAATCTCCAAACCCTAACCAATGCCCTCACATGGAACCAGTGATTAATTAATCAGAGCATCACAACTTGGGGGTCCACCCCCAGGGGTGGCAACACAGGAAACTATATCAAGCACAGCCACAAAGCCCTGAGTGTGCTTCCATCTTTGCTCTGGCCAGATGAACACTGAGCTACAACACTAAGCCAAGCTGCAACACTGAGCCAAGCCATAGCACTGAGTTGTTCAGCTCCATTTTGCCCCAGGAGTGCTTCCACGGGTGCCTCGGGCTGGCTTGAACTGTAACACTGAAGGCACTTCCACCAATGCCCAGGCCAGGTTCAAGCCACATCATTGAGCTGAAATTAAATAAGCATTTGACTGTATTGATGTCAGTTTTCTTCATTCTGAAGTCTGTCTGAACCAAATAATAAAAGTGGGGATAACACTTTTCAAGATTTTTTTTGTCAATTTAAGACTTTGTGCAATTCCTTGTGAAATTGAAGATCATCTTTTACAGTTCTGAAAACTAAGAGACTATAAACTGAGAATATATTTTATCAGTAGATTACTTTGGATTGTAGTGATATCTTAACTATAATAAGTCTTCTAAAACTTAAGCACATAATGTCATATAATAATTTCCATAAAGGAGAATAATAGTAAGAAACAACTTTGTTTATGGAGTCAGATAAAGACTTTGGAAAATTTAAGTTGGGATAGAAAGAATGAACATGGTGAAAAGGTAAAAACAACAACAACAAAACTTGATGCTGAAAACTGTAAAAAAATACTTGATGCTGATAGAAAGCTTACATAATAGATCCTTGTGGAAATATCTTGGTGTGGATGGAAGACTAAAATAAGACCCATCTGTTTGAAGTTTATTGATGAATTGAGAGATGGATGTAAGACAAGATAAGAGAGATAGAAAGGGTCATATTAGTTAACTACTAAATTTACCCAAGAAGAAATGGAGAGACACTGAAATGCTTGTACCAGGAGAATCATGTGATGCAATTCATTATTCAGAAAGATTATTTGAGTTACTCTGAGATGAATGGATTGGAAAAGGAAAAATAGTAGATTTAGAGAAACTCAGAATGAACCTGTAGATGTTCAAGGTGGCAATGAACATGTCTTCAGCTATGGAAAGAAATGTAATAATTTGTAATGAGTCTATAATTCATTGGATGTCTGAGGTTGAGGTCCTGAGATGAAGCCCAGGACAGACTCAAGCAAGTACTGGCTTAAATAGCAGGGGTAATGATGCCATTTTGGTAAAGGCTTGAGACCTACGCAAAGGAAAAGAGGGGCTAAGCAAACCAGCTTGATACTGGCAGAACGAAAGACATATAGACTAATGGAATGTAATTGAGACTTCAGAAATAAAAATACCTGCATCTGCAGCCAATTGATTTATACGAATATTCCAAGGCCATCCAATTGGGAGAGAATGATTTTTTCAACAAATTCGGATATGAAACTTGTATATTCATCTGCAAAAGTTGTTGGAAATTTGATTGAGATTCTGTTTAATATAGAAATAGCTTTAGGTAAAATTGACATCTTAATAATAGTCTTGAAATCCAAAAACATGGAATGTCCTTCCAAGTTCTTCAGTCTTTAATTTCTTTCAGGAATGCTTTATTGTTTTCTGCATGCAGATCCTTTACATCTTTTTAAAATTTCATTCTAGATATTTTATTCTTTTAGCTACTGTAGGAAATATAATGTTTTAATTTATTTTTATTTTATTTTAAAAGAAGCTTTAGATTACATAAACGTTATATCAAAAATATAAGGAAAA
>JAQZBX010069085.1:0-15634 GCA_029593785.1 Cabassous unicinctus | reverse complement strand
GAAGACCACCCCCCATGCACTTGTACTTCATTATCCCCACTGCTCCAAGGACCATTCCCTGGTGTGTGCCTGTTTTGTATAATTCATTCACATTTTTATTATTTTGATTTTCAAGTTGTATTTAAGGGAATTACTTTTATCCCTTGAAAAGCTTGATCATTACAAAAGAGATTTGTAACTGGCCTCAGCTCCAATGCTTCCTAAGAAGTATTTAAGAATGACTAGTAGCAGTCATTTGCACACAGCTCTATTACAGATCAGTTTGGGAGTTAGCGACTATGGCGTGGCTGTTGTGGGGTCTTGTCATCCATCCTTATTTAGCCACAGGAGTCCTAGATGACCTCTTATTAGGGATTGACCCCTGCATTCCACTCTCCAATGTATCCTTGGTTTGATGACAGATGAAATATTCACCCTACCTATGAAAAGTCTACAACATAACTATGTTACTACATATTAATGTGTGAAAACTTGCAAAAGTACAGATAGAAATTAATTTAGTGAAGAGTCAGCCACAAAATCCAGCAGATCTCAAGTACTCTACAAGTCTAATGTCTGGTAGGGTTTAAATGCATAATCTCTTCGATGATACCGAAGCACCATTAAACCCAGTTCCCCTGGGTTGACGGCACGTAATCACGACATTTTTAAATAAAATGATATTATGTAAATAATAGACAGACTCGTCTTACTGGTTAGTTCATGCTCTTTGGGCGGCAAGTCTTTCATGCTTTTGCCTAAGTGCATGTATTCTGAAAATTTATAATTTATTATTAATGAATCTTTTTTAAAATTTAAGTTGCATATATACGTGGATCCTATAAACAGTTTATTGATGCAGACTTTCCCAGCACTGATTAAGAACCTCAAAATAGACTGAAGATTCACTGAAATGCAGCTATGGATTATAAACACGGGCATACGCTCTGGCGAGTCATTCCGTCTCACAAAGACCAGTACATCTGAAGACACTTTGAAAATGGTTTCATTTTGACATGCCAAGCATTATACTTGCTCCTCAGATTTCTTCCTCTTTTAGAAAATCCTTTCACTTTGCATGAATTCCATTTCAATAAGACAGCCATTAAGGAAATGATGCCACGGTGTCAACAGCTTTTGCAAAGCACTGATTCTCATGAATCCAGACCTAAAGCTAAGGCAAAGGCAAGAATTTATGTTTTCACTTACTGATCCTTTAATAGAGATCTGTAGAAGAATGACTGTGTTTTCATTTGCTACAATGTTTAAAATACTGATCTACAAAATGTCTCAGTGCTACCTCACTTCACATCCTCCATAATGGGTATAAAAGCCCATTAAATTAGCTTTTCTAAAAAATTCCTCCTTCTGTGAAACCTAATCTTGTTCCTCTGGAGTGTTTTGACTCACCTGTGTTATTGCTCACATGATATTCCATTGCATTTGCCCGTTTGCATAGACGCCAAACTCTAAGTGAACTAGTCTAATGATACTGAAATTGTCTCAGGGTCAGGGCAAAACCAAAAAACTCTTTCACCATGAACCTCGACACTAACAGTAGGATCTGGACTGAGCAGATGGGAGACAATGAGGGGAAACCTAGATTAAAGGAAGGAGAGTTGCAGAGAGAGAGCTCGGAAGTTATGAGTCCATATTGCTCATAACATCTCAAAACCCATGGGAGAAAACGGGGAGAAAAAATGGTGTGGAGGGAGCTTTGAAGATGTGAAACTAGAAAGATGCCACGATTCCATTCTCTGACCTAAAAGTAGAGTAAAACTCCTTTCACTTAAGAAAATGATCTCAGCCAATTCTCATGCAAAATTATTATACAGAAAAAAATAACAGCAAGGTAATATCACTACAGACAATGAAAGCATGCCAGAAAGACTCTTTTACAAAACAGTTGTACCAAAAAAAGAAAAATGCAGACCAGTCTCACTTATGAATACAAAAATTTTAAATAAAATATTAACAAACAGAATGCAGCAGCATTTTTAAAAGAAGTGCACCAGGAGCAAGTAAGACTTATTGCAGAAATGCAAGAGTGGTTCAAAGTTAGAAATCTCATTAACATAATTCATCATATTAAGCAAATTAAGGAAAAAGCTATTAACAGATTTTTGACAAAAGTACAAAGCAATTCAAAGGAGAAACAATAGTCTTTTCAACAAATGGTGCTGGAACATTTGGACATTTACATGGAAAGCTAAGAATAATAAATGAAGCTAGACTCAGTTCTCACACCTTACACAAAAACGAACTCAGGGTGGATCACAGACCTACAAAAACATAAAATGAAAACTCTGAAACTTCTTCAGGAAACCATGGAAGAAATCTGCAGGACCTTGGGTTCAGAAATGGATTTTTAAATACAACACCAATATCATGAGCCATGAAAGAAAAAAACTGATTAGTTGGACTTCATTAAAATTTAAAACTTCTGTTCTGGGAAATACGTCAAGAGAATGAAAAGAAAAGCCAAAAACTGGGAGAAAATATTGGAAAAACCTATATTTGATTTTTAAAAAGGCTTGTATATACAAACAACACTTAAATCTCAAAAAAATAAAGAGAACAAACAACACAATAAAATAATAGCCAAAAGATCCAAATATACACCTCACCAAAGCACATACTTGTATGGGAATAAGTACAGAAAGCAATGCTCAACACCACACGTCATTAGGGAATTTCAAATTAAAACAAATTGAGATACCACTACATACCTATTAGAAGAGAATAGCTAAAATCCAAACCACATGACAGCACCAGTTGCTGGTGAAGGTTCAGAGCAGCAGGAGCACTCCTTCATGGCTGGAGGGAATGCAAAATGGTGCAGGCACATTGGGAAAAGGTTGGCAGTGGCTTTCTGAGCCAAACTTCGGCTTACTGTGAGATCCAGCAGTCACACTGGTCCTAGGTATTTACAGACTGATATGAAGACTTATGCCCACACGAAACCCTGAATGTAAATGTATACGGTAGCTTTATTCACTATTGTTCAAACTGGAAACAATCAATTGCCTTTCAATTGGTGAATGGTTAAACAAACTGCACACATGCATACGATGGAATACTATTCAGGACAGAAAGAAATGAGCTATCGAGCCAAGGGGAAACATGGGTGGATGTTAAATGCATATTGCTGTGTGAAAGAAGCCAGGCTAAAAAGGCTAGAAACTGTATGATCCCATTTATAGGACATTCTGGAAAGGGCAAATCTATGGAGACAATAAAAGAGCAGTTTGCCAGAGATTTGGGCAAACAATTTTTTTAGGTAGTGAAACCTTAGTGATGTATACATTACATTATGCGCTTGACGAAGCTTTTATATATACCTCCACAACACTAAGGGCAAACTTTAATGTATTCAAATTATATAGACATAAAATTTAGGAAGTTGCATTATCCCAGGATGGAATGCAGTATGTGACAAAAACATCTAATTGTATTAAATTTTAGGAAATAACCTCACTGGAAAGAGTGGGAGGAAAACGGTGATGAAAACTCTAAGACTAAAGGTAAGTGTAACTGTAGGAGGACTGTAGTCTAGCTGATGAAGTTGTTTTCCACGGCGGCATGGATTAACAACCATGAAGCCACTATCCATGTAGACTGGAGCTGAGTGACTGAGTAAATGAATGGTGAACTCTGGGAGCCAGCTTCCTTACTGCTGGAGTGGGAGGTTGCAGACAAGGAAGAGGAAACCCATGCAATGATGACTGTAGTTAGGGCACAGCTATGAAATCATAGTTAGCGTGATAGAGACGCAGATGGTACAGAGAGAAATATGCATAGGTAGGTGGACACACAGGTCAGTCACAGGTGATGGATGGCGTGATGAGAGCACAACATTGTGACCGGAATTCAAGCTAGTTTTTAAAGATGTTGGAAGGATCGTGGGCAGAATAATATCTGAAATAGAGATCTTTTTTTGTTGTTGTTACTTTGCTGGTTTATTTGATTGATTTTAAGTATGAAATCTGTTTTTAATCTGACTCATCCCAAAATCAGGAAAATGAAGTAGAAAACTCTTGTGTTGGTTCAGTGGTTCAAAGAGAGCCACTTGCTGCAAAAGGCAAGCCCAAACTCTATGAATTTGATTGATGCGTAAAATCAATTTGAAAACGTCCAGCCAAGTCAAAATCAGTAAAAAATATTGATGTTCGCATATAGGTCAAATTTATCTGATAATTGGTCAATTCCAATTTCCTTCTGTGGCTTCTGTCTCAGTGAATATTAGACCACAAGAAGACAAAAACTGTATGGCATATGTATGATATTTCGTAATCATCTATTAATATTTTAAATGTCTGTTACATATGAAAACTTGCCATCATTTCAGATATATTCATTATTTTAGGTTGTCTTCAGAAATTGTTTTAATTCTGCTTAAAGACTATTTGGACTGTGTGAAAAATCAGCTCATGAAAGACAAACAACAACAACAACAAAAAAAAACCACTCTGCAATTCTTCCAAATTAAAGGAGACAAAGCAGCAAGGCATCTAAATGCAACCCGTCATCCTTCATTGGCTTCTGCACCCAAAACAAGCCGGCATGCAGAGCCACACACCCACGCTCACACGTGGCTTCCTGGGAGCCCTGAGGAAATCTGAATGTGCGCCATGTATCAGCTCAAAACGTGAGCAAACGTACTCTTCCCCAGGAGCGGTAGCTGTGCAGCGGTTACGCATGGGATGCCCTTGTTCTCGGAGCTTCACGCCAAAGACTTAGGAATGGAGCTTTAAGGTGTGGCAGCTTACTCTCTTAAAAAATAGGGAAATGTTGTGTGTCTGGGGGAAGGGAGAACGAGAGAAGACAAGGCAGAATGCTAGCATCTAGGTGAGGGTGTGCACACATCCATCATTCCTGCAAAGCCTCTGAAGCTAAAGCAGATGTTTCTAAACGTACATCATAAAGAAGAGAACTTCTTATTGATACTTTAAACTTTGTTCTTTACCCTGGAGTAAGTTTAAGCAATTCAGAAATAACATTTTACCCTTAAATACGAATGGAAAAACCTTGAGTTGCTACAGAAGGTGACATTCAGTGTGTTTCAAATATTCCATGGTCTCTTCAACTCGCCTTTACTAGAAGACTTTGTGCGATGCTTCCTAAGAGCGTTCAGATGCCCTGAATGGAGCCAACAGCGTCTGCAGGTGCTACACGTGCCCTCTCTGCAGCATCATGGGATGGTCCTTTGAGTTTGCATCACCTGCAGGGATTTGGCCCTAAAATAACTAACTGAAATAACCTTTTTGTTTACAGTAGACCAAAGAAGGGCCTCCTCAGTGAATCTCCATCACCACCACTTCCCAAATACTAGCAAACGGAGCCCACTGACAGCCACCAAGCCATGTGAGAGATATTTCCGCGTCAGAAAAGTCGAGGCACAAATTCACTGAGGGAGCTCTGATACCTCATAGGTCCCCGCGCACTGGAAATCCAGCACAGGCCATCAGACCACGTGTTTTCGATGAACCCTGCGGCTGGCGCGGGGCTGGGTCACCGTCCCATCTCCACTGAGGGTAGTGCACAGCTGGGGCTGCCTGCAGACAGGCCTGGAACCGCCACGGGCAGCGCCAGGCCTCCGTCCTCGGTCAGCCCTGTTCATAGCCGACTGTCCCATAGCCGGGTTTGCCCCAAACACCCTCCACCAGCCCAACGACCACGCAGGTCAGAAGTCCAGCTGGGAACCGTCTTGGAGGGAGTAGAAAATATTCTAGTGTATTTAGAAATGATCTTAAACTTAAATGCAAGGCATTCATCACAAGTCAGCATAATTTAAGCACAAGAATAATCTATTTGATTCTATCTATCAGGCTCAAGTAAGAGAAAGGCGTCATCTAGAATATTTCCTTCTAAGACCTTCCCATACTCCTCACGCATGTCGTGCAAACAGTAGGTCATAGGTAGTGTTTGTTGAAGAGATAAGGAAATGTGTTTAGACCTCAAGATTTTACAAAAATGACAAAAACCCAAGATAATGTGGAAATGTTTGACAACTGAGATGCTCTACAGTATTATTCATCCTAGGACTTCTACCATTATCATCATATTTATCCTGCTTTAAAGGTAGAAGGTTGAGTCTCCTCACAGTCCTCTGCACTCACGTGATTCTATTTTGATCAAAGAATTTGTGACATTCTATGCTTGTTCCAAAATCGACAAGTTCAGCCTGGTGCACATTTACAGATCAATAATAGGAGGTTCCATTTGGGGAGTCTGGAAGCAGCCGGGTCTGGCTGAAACCTTAAGTCCTTATTTGTGGCAATTGAAATAATTTTAAAAAGCCACTGTGCAGATCCTACTGAGTGAAGTTATTCGGCTGAAACTCGAGTAGAATGGGGCAGACGCGGCTGATGGACGTGGTCTGCCCAGTTGTCTGCTTCTAACTAACAGGCTGCAGGATCATTAACAATGTTAATATAATTAAGGCTCGTAGAGGAGAAGCAGATTGAAGAAGCAGCTGTTAAATTCAGTTCCAAAAACGTTGACTTTGATATACTTAAG
Organism: Cabassous unicinctus; assembly: GCA_029593785.1. NCBI lineage: Eukaryota > Metazoa > Chordata > Mammalia > Cingulata > Chlamyphoridae > Cabassous > Cabassous unicinctus. The sequence continues at coordinate 9,136 of JAQZBX010069085.1, read as the reverse complement.
AGACAACCAGACAGAGAGGCCCAGGAAGCCGTTGGCAGAGGGAGGGGACTTGGCACCAGGTTTCCTCTTCTCAGCGGTGGGCAGGTCCCTGAGGGCAGAAGGCGCAGGCTGGCTGTGCTGGGGGAACCCTTAGGCTTGTGCAGGGGCTTCCACTCAGATTCATTAGACTCTGCCAGGCTGGGTTCCGACGCGGCCTTGCGGCCCCTACTTGGGTACATATTTATCGTAAGCATTTACGTCATTGGGAATCCCACATCCTAACCTGTTTTCTTCTGGTCTCTCCAGCACTCGCCAGCATCAAATGCTCCCCTGCTGCCCTGGGCAGCTGTCTGGGCCCGCAGGGCTGGGGAATGGGCAGCACGGAGCCTCCTCAGTGCCCACGGGCCCTTGCCACAGCCCTCTCACATGCCTGTTTAGGTCAGAACTCCTAGCCCAGGTGCCCAGCCAAATCGTGACGCCACCACTAACGGCCCTCTTCTCCCAAACCACGTGGCGCCGCTTCCTCTAAGGGGCTCGTCCTCCCGCTCAGGAGTCTCGGGGTGCCAGTCCCGGCTGTGCTTTGATGAACGCGAAGGCAGTGAGAGAACAGAGCATGCTTTGTAAGTAGTTAAAGTTGGTGCCACCTTTGTGGCATGATGCCAGAGGTATTTGTCCTCTCACCTGCTTGTTGAGCCTGATGTAGAAGTGTGTGTACGCAGGGGACAAAGCCGTTTCTTCTGGAATGACAGATAACGCAAGGCCTACGTGACCTGGGAGACACACTACATTAAAAAATCAACACACATAAATGTCCAATAAATCCTTCCCGGAAAGCAAGTATGGACTTAATGCAAGAGAGCAATGGGCCTCACCTGAGGCTGGAAGGCAGGCGTACAAAAATTGAAGTTGGAGTCACAACACCAGTCCCTTAGTTATTTTGGCTATTGCTCAGTTTTAATTTTGCCCCAGTGTTCAGTCTAAATACTCTGCAAACCACCCGGCACTTACAGGAAAGACAAAGCTGCAAAACTGTATCCACGTAGCTGGAAAACGTTTGAGCGATTTTCCTTTGCTTGTCGTCACTTTGTCCGGTGTCTCTTGTACTAGTGAATGACGCAATGCCTACGCCACAGCATTATGGGATGTGTGAACTAATGTTTAAATGATCTTTTTCCCTCACGTGCTTTCTCTTCGCATCCTTTCCTGCTTTCCAAAGTGACGTTCCTATGGAAACAATAATTGTACCACTATGGCCTCAGTACAGTATACAAGAAAAAAAGGCTTTATAGAAAAAATGGTTTCCAGATTTGTGGGCTTTTATCCCCAAAATGTCTCTTATGCATAATATCAACAAAGTGGATAAAAAAAAACAAATGAAAAATCCAAAGTAAACTTGACTCATATAATTTTTCAAAGTTCTTAGTGAAGTAGAAGTTTTGATCCTTCTATCATTTGCCTGTCCACAAGGCCTTTCAACAAATTTGTATTAAATGCTCTTCATTTGGCAAAGATACAGAAAGAATTTATAAAGGGCATTTATCTTCTGTTGGGTATAATGAGACTTTGAAACAAAAACAAAATGTGGGTGACTATTAATTGCTTTTTCCTTAAAGAGTTACAATGATAAAAGCATCTTTTAAATTTTTACATTTTTAGAAGGATTTTTTTTTTACTTTTTTTCATTGAAGTTTATCATTCATACATGAACATCCAAAAACAATAAGTGTATAGTAAAACTTGTAAATTCATATAAGGATTTTTTTAAAAGCAAAAAAGATCTTTTGCAAAAAAGATAAATCACTTTATTAAAACTCAATTGCTTAGTTTTATCAATTACTGTAGCCTCTCATTATTAATTATTCTTTTTAATTATTTTGAATCTTCAAAGCTGAAACATAAGTGATCCAAAAAGAGTTAAAAGCAACAGCATTAATTCTGAGATGCTCAAAGCAGGCTCATTACTGATAACTTATGAGGAATTTATGAGGAATGGGTCAATCTATAAATCTATAAATTTCAGTTTCCAAATAGTGTAAATCCTAAATCAGTGTGACTTCATAGGAATCCACAGAAATGTTTTCTAGTCAGGTGAGAAATGATCTATTGATTACCTAACCATATAGCTGTAGATCTTTGCTTCTCTCATTTAAATAGCCGGTATTTGTTTTCATAAAAAGCTATGATTCAGATCAAATGAAAGGCATGCATTTTAATGATGAGCTTTTTTCAGTATGATGTGTGTCCATTTTAATTGGAAATCAAAGGCTGAACTCTTTGGCATTATGTAATTACTCATTAAGCAGCTGCCTACAATTTAATTTGCAGAGGAAGTAGAAAAGGAACTTGGGAAAAGTTATTTAAATGAAAGTTTTAATACTAATCCTTTGGTTGAAGAGAGAGTCCATAAAACAGAAGAGTTGATTATAATGTAGAATGATTGCAGCATACTAGACAAAATCTCTCACTGTATATAATTCAAATATTTCAATGGCCAATCTTGGTATGGATTGGCAGTTTCTTAGTACCAAACCCTTTTAAGAAAATTTACTCTCAAGTTGGAATAGTTTTTCCCATCTTGTTTGGCATTCTGCATTTCATGTAATAGGTGTTTGATAAACATTTTTGGGTTAAAGAGTGATAAGTATCTATCCAATATGAATGAAAAAGCAATTGGGAACAAGGCAAAGCTTGGGCTAGTTATTTAGGCAGAGAAAGCCCAAAATGCTTATTAAGAACAACAATAACAGAGTAGTAAGTAGCCAGTCCCTACAATACTTGTTTGTGTCTCTTTCGTTTGCTCTTGATTGATAGAAGTACAAAGAAAAGGGCATAGAGTGAACCAGGAATTTGAGCAAGGCAAAATGAGGCACAAAATTTAAAAGACAGCACAACATGATAGTAAGAAAGACCAGCTTTTAGAGTCAGACTTCAAATCCTACCTCCACCACTCATAATTTTGGGGACAGGCAAGTTATTTGACTTTTTTTGATCTTTAGTTTCCTGATATAAAACACGGTGGTAATCATATTACTTTATAGAGCGTTGTGAGGATAAAATGAGAAAATATATGTCAAACACCTAGCAAAGATGTGGCTGAAAATGTTGGTACATGTCTTATCAAGTCCAAAGTGCAGGCTCAATACTGATCACTTACGAGGAATTTATGAGGAATGGGTCAATCTATAAATCTATAAATTTTACACCTTCCTAGCTAGCAAAACATGCTTTTTTTAAGTAACAGGGAGAGGGAAATCATTTGCAAATATTTTTGTTGCAAAGTTGCTGTGTGGTGATGGAGCCCCATGTGGATAACGGACTTCAAACTTTGAGCGTCCAGAAAGTCATCCACCCATAACCAGATTCCAAAGGGTGTTTGGAAGGCCATTGGCATAAAATTCCAAAATAGGCAGGGTTTATTATGCACAAAGTCCCCCGATATATTTTCGCCCAATACAGGTGTTAGCTTGTCCTTGAAAGACGTCCTCACTGTTTTATATTCTATGAGAAGACTTTTCCCAGTTTCATCTATCTTGAAAACCTGATGCGGCACCTCAACCAGACTGGAGACTCTACCCCAAAGCCGTCCTGCTCCCTCCCGCCTCTCCACTCGCCTCCAGGTTGCAGAGATGGAGGCAAGCCTCAACCTACAGCAAGCAAGAAGTGTTCCTCAACCCTGCTTTCTTACTTAGTCTTTAAGTCCTCCAACAAATCGCCATTTTTTTGCTAAATTAGCATGAGGTTGGCAGGCAGCTGTCGTGGTTGTCTGTACTCATGCTGCTTTCCATGTCTTTCAACCATGTTTCCTCTTCTCTTACTGATTATTCTCCATTGCATAGGCCAGGACTTCCTTTATCTTTTAGAACTCTCAATCTTCAAAAAACTTATTTCTACTCTTGAAACACTTATTCTATAAAATTGTGCATTTTAATCACTTTTGCCATTCCATTTCAAATTTGTAGGCCTCTCACTGCACTTCAGTGCTCAATGCTTTTGCACTTATTAAACCTGATGAGATTAATAATATTAAGCACAAACACATCCAAGAGCGACACCATGGATGAGCGAGCACATGACTGGACGAGGACAGACCAATATTACGCTGACTGGTCCTATCAGACAGGGTTCACGACTGGTGCTTAGCCTAACTGTTGCTTTGAAATCTTAATAAAAAACTTCATAATGACGGCATAGATGTCCTATTTCTTGCCTCTATAGTTTTGCCCAAGCTATTTCCTCTCCCTGGATTGCCCCCCTATCATTCTTCTTGTCACTTGGCTAATTCTACTCAATCTGTGACATTCGTCTCAGATATCGTCTACGTCATGTTACCAGGTTTTTATTTCCAGCCATGATTTTTCTATCAAGCTTCAAACTGAACACCCCATGACCTCCTTGTCAACTCCCGAGTCCTAGATTCCCCCACCCCCCCTCCGCTTCCCCGAAGGTCTTCCTTTCTATATTTGGCGCTTGGTGCTGAACGGTAGGAGTCATAGTAGATTCTCCCTTTCCTGAATAGCCGTCCATCCGCAGCCAGCTTCACCCTGACAAAGACCTGGAATTGGCCCATCTTACACTGACCTGTTGGTTTAAGCCTTACCACCCTTCACCTCAGTTACTGAGACTGGTTCCTTGCTTCCTTTCTTTCCTCCTGTAATTCAGTGTTCAGGCAAGAGCCATATGGGTTTTAAATTCTTAAAAGGTAACCAGATAATGTCTCCTTAAAGCTTAAAGCCTTCCAAACACTTCCCAGTGCATGCAGGAAAATATCCAAATTTCATGTCATGGCCTGAAGGCCGTGCACTCCTGATCTGACCTGTTCTTTGACTCTCAGACCACTTTCCCTCTCGCTCATTGTGCTTGATTGCACTCGTGGTGGTCTTTGCACTGGAAATTACTGACCTGCAGACAGTTGCATATAGAACTATAGAAAATCACCTTCTCCAAAGACAGCTGCAAGGATTTTCAGTCCCCAGAATTCTTCCAGGACTTTGCCACTTTCTCCTAAAAATAGGGTTCATGCTCTCTTCCCTTGAATCAGGGAGGAGTTTTGAGACTGCCTCTATGAACAGACTGCACATAAGAGATGCATCATTATTTACAAGGTTAGGTTAGAAATGCGTCTGCTGATGGTCTCTCTCCTGGGACTCCTGCCCTTGGAGCCCAGGTGTCAAGGTGTGAGGAAGCCCAGGCCACATGGGAGGCCTTGAGCAGGAGTGCTGGTCCCAGCAAAGGTCCCAGCCACATGCAGCATCAATGCCAGAAATGAGTGGACAAGCCTTCAGATAGATGATTCTAGATCCCAAGTGTCAAGTCACCTCCAGCTTCAAGATTTTTAGCTGAGGCCCCAAGTGTCGTGGAGCAGAGACAAGCCATCCCTTCAGTGCCCTATTTGAATTCTTGACCTTAGAATCCATGAGTATAATAAACAGTTGTTTAACACCACTAAGTTTGGGGTTAATTTGTTACACAGCAATAGATAACTGGCACACTGATACACATATTACTGTCACAGCACTGCCCGCCTCAGCTCTGAGCACAAGCTTCCAATTCCATCTCAGTCATCCCTATCACATCACTTAGGATTTTTTTGTTTGTTTTCTTGTTTTATTCCCCTCCTGAGACGGCTCTCTCATAGGTTTGCTCACTGTTTTTACTGGTTGTCTGCTCATTGTTCTTGCTTGTTTTTTGTTTGTTTGTTTTTGCTTGTTGACTGCTTGTTGCTTCTTAGGAGGCACTAGGAACCAAACCCAGGACCTCTCATGTAGGAGGTGGGCACCCAACTGCCTGAGCCACATCTGCTCCCCACATCACTTAGCTTTAATATGTGACTCATAAATGCCCCAAATTATCTGATTAACTTGTTTTCTTGTTGATTTTATGTCTTCTTCCCTATAAAATTAGGAGTTGTGCACCTGGGAGCTGCTAGTTTTTCAACAGAGCCCTCAGGTCCATGAGTGAGAAGCAAACGTTGACTTTTGTGAGCTGCGTTGATTCTGCCTACAAATCTATCAGGAAAAAATGAACGTGCTCCGTAGATGGATGGATGGGTATGTAGCATGGTTGCCATGCTCACTTGCACAATGAGGAGTGGGAGACGTAAGATAGGGAGAGCGATCACTTCAAATGGAGACATTATTAAGTGTCCACTATGTCTCTAGCAAAGCATCATGGCCACGGCAAAAACACAAAAAAAAACATTTTCAGTCACAGGGATCTGGTTTCTCAATTTCTATCACTTCCATATTGTTTGGAGGTTTTTATGCAAACAAGTTACAAATTACATTTTCTTATTTTTCAACTCAGTCTTCACAGAAGTAATTCTCTTTCCCTCCCAGTCGTATGACGTCCAGAAGCGAGTCCCTAAGGATGCCCGCTGTACCCTTCTGTCTGTGGTTCCCGTGTAGGGAGCTTCCAGAACGTCTTCCTTCAGCAGCGCCAGAGCTCCGCACTCCCCCAGCTACCCGCGCAGGTTTGCCCCACCTCTCGCCATCTGTCGGGTGCATTTCTTCTCTCTAGTTCCACTGCCTCCGCCTTCATTCTGGCCTTCTGCACCTGCTTCCTTATGGGCCTCTTCTCCAAATACCTTCCACTTTCTCTCTGAGCAATTTTTAAAGGGAAAATCTGGATATGTCACTGCCCATCTTAGAATCAAGGAGTGGCTTTTCCCACATTTCTGGAGGAATTGCGAAGCCTTGCTCTACGCACCAGACAGCAAACCTTCTACACTCGGACACCCACGTCTGCTACCCCTCCGCTTGACTTCTTCAGCCATGTGAAAGGAACGCCTCGTGCTGTTTCATAACCCTCTCGTTTGGACTGTTATTCTCTTTGCCTGGAATGCTTTTTTTTTTTTTCCTTTTAACTCTGTCTTTTCGTAACCAACTCACCTCTAAAATAAGCTTAGATATCAGCTGGGAATTTTGTCTGATTTTTCGTTTGCCTCGGACATCCTGCTGTGTTCTCGGAGCATCTGTGCTGCTGCTTTATGGCATAACAGCTCTGCTCTCACAGACGGTTTATTGCCTGTAACCAGCCCCGCCTCAAACTCTCATCTTCTGAGAACCGGATCATGTCTTATTTGTTTTTGTATATCCAGTAAAATATCTTCAGCACAGAGCCTGCAAAATAAATATTTGCTGAGCTGAACGAGGAGCGAACAGACCATCCCGCTCTGCCGCTGACTGTGTGGCGACTCTCCCCAGGTGGCCTTTCTGTTTGCACCTGGGCTCCACTGGGCCTTCAGTCAGCTCACTCCCACCTGCCCACCTTGCCAGGAGCTGCTGCATCAACAGCCCCTCTGCATCCTACTGTTTACAGACAGAAAACCACGTACACAATCACCCTGAGCTGTAACAGACAGGGCTGGCCAGGAGCACGGGCCCGTGTGCCCGATCTGATTTAATCTCACTGATAGCAACCAAACACTCAGCCCTAGCATGGAGAGAGGTGTTGCTCAAACATGCACAATATTCTGCTATTTCTCCTTAAAGATAAAGAAGGCAGGAGAACAGCTAATACAAACATTTCATGAGAGAACTGACACCGAATAAACTTATTCAACTAAAGTACAATCTGTAGATTGAAGCTGGATTTCTCTAGCTTCTAAATCTTTACTATTTTTATCAAAAGTATTAGGCACCAGTTTTTAACAACAGGGTGGTATCTCAAAATTAATGGGCAAAAGGCGGCTCTGGTACTTTATTCAATTTTTAGTGCATTTTTTAATTATAAAGTCCATTTTTCCCACATGGGAGGTTATCGAGGGTCCTGGAGAGAATACCGTTTATAAAGGAAATCATTATCCCCCACTGAGGAAAAATATATATAAACAGAAGCCTTGAATTCAAGTCAACTCTTAATTCCATAATGCATTTTCTTACAAAATTATGCCTTGATAATGAGAGTTTTAAAATGATACCACATTATCTTCCTCAACTTCTGCCGCTCTAGTGATTCATTCATTTTAATAGGCCCTGGGGACCTTGCACACCAAGGAAGAGCTGGTATAATCCAGATACTCTTGAATCCGGCATGACCCATCCTTGGTGACACTTCCTTGTGTGTGTGTTGCGTTGTTTTTTGTTTTAAGATTTATTTATTTATTTCTCTGCCTCTCCCCATTGTTTTGCGCTCACTGTCTGCTCTCTGTGTCCTAAGGGCTGTGTGTTCTTCTGTGTCTGCTTGTCTTCTGTTTAGGCGGCGCCGGGAATTGATCCTGGGACCTTCTGGAGTGGAGAGAGGTGCTCAATCTCCTGCGCCACCTCAGCTCCCTGGTCTGCTGCGTCTTTTATTGTCTCTCCTCTGTGTCTCTTTTTGCTGCGTCATCTTGCTGCACCAGCTCTCCATGCGGGCCAGCTTGCCTTTCACCAGGATGCCCTGGGAATCGAACCCTGGACCTCCCATATGGTAGACGGGAGTCCAATCACTTGAGCCACATCCGTTTCCTGCCTTCTGTGTTTTTTAATAACATTATTGCATATCTTCATAAAATTTGAAGTAAATGGATCCCTTTTGAGCAGAAATAATGGCTCCTGGTAAACATTACTGTGCATAGTAATTGGAAGAAATTGTCTACTAAAAGTCCTTACTTTTTGGTTAATTGACTAAGTTTCTCCATTTCAGGTGGAATAAAATGGAAACAATATTTCTAGAGAGCTCAGCTGCAAATCCTTAATTCAGTATGTTAACACAATATGGTCTAGACTTCTGAAACCCTAAGTGCCACCCCCGAAGCCGCCTCTGAGTAGGCTTGTGGCCTGAGACAGTCACTTTACCTAACTGTCCTTGGATTCTTCATCCGCAAAAATGGAGCTGATGACTCAAGAATGTCGCTGTGAAAGTCAAATAAGACTGCAAGGACTTTACACACACTCCAAGGCGCTGGTGGTTGTGGGGAGAGATTGCTGCTCACTTATGCCAACTAACCCATTTAACCGGCTTTCCACTTGGTCACACTTTCCACCTGGACACGCAAATACGTGTCTCCTGCAGGCCCTGGAGATCTGGCTCCCCCGTCGCCCGCGTCTGCCCTGAGAGCAGCCTGAGAGCCCTCAGGGGTGCGAAGCCAGCTGAGGAGCGCTCGGCTTGGAGCGATCCTTAATTTATCTTTGTGATCTGTCCTGGATGAGAGGTACGTATCGCCTACACGGTAAACTGG